>JAZKJV010000691.1:0-52620 GCA_037367405.1 Ottelia alismoides
TATAATACCGATTAAAATATCCAATTTATTCATTACTTCTTATTTTTACAACTTCATATTTTTATAATTTTGTAAACAATACATATAACTTATGTGCACATTAAAATTAGAATTAAACCTAAAAAGAAAAGGAGAATAAAATAAAACTAGCTCAAAACATAGATGAAATACCTATGATCTATATGTGCAGAAATAAAAGGGAAATACATTCTTTAATTGTTTTATTCTTTCATATTTTTATGATATTGTAAATATTAAATAAAATTTATTAAAAATGTAAATCCAAAATAAAAACAAATGAAATACATCAAATAAATACAAGATATACAAAATATAGGTAAAATACCTATTACAATACATATATACCACATACACCTATTTATTTAAATATGTAAATAAGCTCATAAAAATTAAATAAAAATATATCTACACTCATAAAAATAAGTTATAATTTTATAAAATAATAGAATTAAATAATAAAATAAAATGTGCAAAATAAAAAATAAAATACACAAAGTACATGTAAATACACTTATAAACACATTATTAAAATAAATTCATAATAAATTCATCAAAAAAATAAATAAAAATCATAAATAAATACTACATCATTTTATAAACATTTTTTATGTTGTAAGAAAATTCTAATAAAATTATTTATTAGGTTAAATAAATCATTTTCGAATAAAACCCCTTGTTTTGTCCTGTAATGTCCTACGTGGACCAATCAGGGCAGCGGACCGTTGACCTCCGGTCAACTGTCCCATCCGCACCTCCGCCAGTCAAATCTGTCTGCGAGCCCATCTTCTCCCTTTTTTCACGGGCGTCTCGTCCATCGATCGCGCTCGCGTCCTTCACAAGAAATCACCCCCGATCATTGTACATCACCGCCACCAACCCAGATCCATCATCTGACCTGCCGATTATTCATGGAGCCCCGGTCAATAAGAGTGTGCCTCCATGTATATAAATAATGGTGCCTGACCTCCTCCTCAAATTTGGCCAATTTACATCCACCCAAAAGCCTCGAATTTGTTCCTAGGAGGTTCCTCGTGTCAGGGGGAGCATTTCAGCGACTCGAATCGGCCGGAGGAGGGATCAATTTTGTCGCGGCGGAGCTCCGGCGTTCGTCCTGCTCCCTGGAAGCCCGCAGGTATAAGAGCTATCCTTTCTCGCTTTTTAGGTAGATTTTAATTCTAGCATTTCAATTCCGTGCCTAGTTTAGTCTTTAGATCGATAGCGTAGCGTAAAATCACGAAATCGAAGTTCGCGGAGCTCCGCTCCGACGACTTCTTCACTGTAATACCCCCGATTTCCGACTGCCATCTTCATCTCACTTCGTTCCTCATCGTGTGCTCCATCTCCCGGTCATTTTTGTTCAACCAAGGACCCCCAGTCCTTGTGAATCGGAGCTCCACCTCCACCGATCGCCGGATCTCCTCCGCCTCACCTCATCTTGCACCAAAGCTTTAAAACCTAGGGTCGAGGAGATAGCCCTCGTTCCCCTGGTTCTTCCTATGCAGGTCAAACGACGCAAGGAGCCCCCTTTGGACTTGATTCGGACCAGGAAGAGGCTCCTGGAGGTCCCGACCTTCATCGACCTTGCCTGAGCTCTTTGGACCTCCAGGAGCCATGCCAAGTCCACTAGCAGACGCGGGAGACCTCCAGCTACGTTCAGAACACCTCAGACGTGAGGGAGAAGCCCGGAGGAGCCTATGCTCCAAGATCGAAGCTCGCCTGGCGCGAGTTCTTCCCCTGTTCCTCCAGACCCCTCCATCGCCGTCCAATCAGGAGGGACGCCCCATATTCCACCAGAGCCGTCGGATGAAGCATCGCCATCACCATCAGATCAGCTCGGCTGATCTCATCGCAGCCCTTCATCGGCGAAGCGGTACCGGCCGTTGGATGCACGACGCGTGTCCAAGTGAGATCATCATCGTCGTCCACCAGCGCGCACTTATGGATAATTTGCATATCTTAGCCCCAGTCTTTTTGTATTTATTGTCTAGTCTTGTAAATAAAAGTCGAAGTTCATTTTATTGTGGATATTTTGCATGGACCCCCCTGTACATTGGTGATATTTCTTTTAGGTCCAGTCCACGTCACCTCACGTGGCATCGCACGTGAGGTGGTTAAATTGCACAAGACCCCCTGTATGTTTGTATATTTATCTTTAGTCCATAAAATAAAATTTTAAGTGTATTATTTTGTAAAAATTGCAACCAGGACCCCTAACTTTGTTGATATTACATTTTGGTCCCTGTGGGTGCGGATCACGTGTAGTCCCACGTGATGGTCAAATTGCAAGGGGGCCCTGGCGGGTTTGCTTATCTGGATTTGGTCCGTAAAATTGCAGAATACGTTCATATATTTTGGTGTTTTTGCACTGAAGTCCCTGACTTTATTTTTATTTGCAAAAATGCCCCTGTCAGGCCATATATTGTTGCTTGTTTGTTCCATTTTTGTCATGCATCATGTTAACTTGAAAAATTCCACAAAAATCATGCCAAGCTCCTGTTAACTTGTACTTTCATGCCATAACTTTGCATTTTATTTTTGTCGCATTTTAATATTTATTAAAAATCAAAAACATTCATTTTATCTACTGTCTAGCTTAGAAAATACCAAAAAATAGTAAAACACCTAGAAAATTCCAAAAAAATCACCTGTTGTCTATTTTATCCTACTTTAGTGTCAATACAAAAATCACTAAAAAATCCAAAAAACCCCTAAAATGAGAAAATACCTAAAAATTTCCTAAAAATTTAAAAAATCCTAGAAAATCCCAAAAATACCAATTAAGTTTCTGTAGTTTCTTTCTTTTAGTAGCTATAATGTAAAATTGATTTAAGGATTTTTGGACATCATTTTCTATTTCTAAACCTCATTTCAACTCCATCCAGTAACTTAAGTCCCTGTTTTCTATTATTTATTTTTGAAAAATATCAAAAACACTTGGAAAAAGCTGGAAAAATCACAAAAACAGTAAAAAATTATAAAAAGACCAAAAATATTCCCTTTCCTAATTTTTGACTATTTTTACCTATTTTTATAAATACCCTATCCCTTCTTTTCTTATATTGTATGCATATTCCTATATTCAAAAAAAAGAAAAAAAATTATGTATACATGTATATATAAATAATATAATTACCCACATAATTTGGATTCACACAAGGATGACCCTGATGTATTTGAACAAGGTAGGCTACCCAATTTTATTGCTCTCTGTGGTTCGACCTCTACATGCTTATTCACTATGCATTTTATGGTAGAGTTAAATGTTAATTCACAATTTTGGGGACGTAATTGATTTATTCTTTGATGTGGGTTAATTACTGATCAACTGATGTTTTGTGAGCGGTCGCCTCAGCGACACTACATTTTGACCCTTGCAAAATGTCACGTTATCAGGTGCACGTTCTCTGTTTGAGTGGGAGAAAGAAAACCCGTTGGATTTCATCCAACGGCCAAAAAAATTGGTTGCCTGCTGTGTGTAGATAACGAGAGGTCAAATGGGCACAAAATGGAACGTCATTCTCAATCCAAGGACGTATGTGCACAAAAAGGGGGCATATGATAATTAAAATGTGAGACCACATTATATCCCACGTGAGTGCATGCATGGGAGATAAAAAATGGGCCAATCATGATTGAGAAAGAAAGAAAGGGGAGTTGATATGTAATTATATATATATATATATATATTTATTTATTTATATTTATATAAAAGGTTATCATTTATTTTAGAATAGTTAACAAAGAAATTATGTAGGAATAATCCTAACTTGGAATTAGCCCAACTATTAGATAATTCAATGTATGTTTATCACTAATCGGGGTACATTTGACTTATAATATCATGATGAGATTTGATTCGCCTTCACTTATCCTCGGACCTGCTCCTATCCATGTTGCTGTCCAACCAAGAAGTACGACTGGGACGCTATGAGAGCCGCTGGGGAGACTCATCAGTTATATTATTTTATTTATATTTATTTTCTATTTATATTTTTTATTGTAATTATTTATTTTATTTCACATTATTTTAAATATTATTATTGTCATTATTTTAATTTAATTATTATTTATTTTACCCCCACCACGTGGTTGTACCTTTGCGCACCACGTGACCACTCCATTCTTCCTCTTCCCCTGCCTCCTCTCGCGTTATCTCTCTTATCTCTTTTTCTCCCCCTCTCGCACTCACCCATGCACGTACTCCCTATCTCCCCTCATCTTGCTCGTTTTCTCTCCATATTTGACCCAAACTACCTGCACACCTCTCCCCATTTCTCTCTCTATACATCATGCTCTCTCACGTCACCAAGTGAGATCATCATCGTCGTCCACCAGCGCGCACTTATGGATAATTTGCAGATCTTAGCCCCAGTCTTTTTGTATTTATTGTCTAGTCTTGTAAATAAAAGTCAAAGTTCATTTTATTGTGGATATTTTGCATGGACCCCCTGTACGTTGGTGATATTTCTTGTAGGTCCAGTCCATGTCACCTCACGTGGCATCGCACGTGAGGTGGTTAAATTGCACAAGACCCCCTGTATGTTTGTATATTTATCTTTAGTCCATAAAATAAAATTTTAAGTGTATTATTTTTGTAAAAATTGCAACCAGGACCCCTAACTTTGTTGATATTACATTTTGGTCCCTGTGGGTGCGGATCAAGTGTAGTCCAACGTGATGGTCAAATTGCAAGGGGGCCCTGGCGGGTTTGCTTATTTGGATTTGGTCCGTAAAATTGCATAATACGTTCATATATTTTGGTGTTTTTGCACTGAAGTCCCTGACTTTATTTTTATTTGCAAAAATGCCCCTGTCAGGCCATATATTGTTGCTTGTTTGTTCCATTTTTGTCATGCATCATGTTAACTTGAAAAATTCCACAAAAATCATGCCAAGCTCCTGTTAACTTATACTTTCATGCCATAGCTTTGCATTTTATTTTTGTCGCATTTTAATATTTATTAAAAATCAAAAACATGCATTTTATCTACTGTCTAGCTTAGAAAATACTAAAAAAATAGTAAAACACCTAGAAAAATTCCAAAAAATCACATGTTGTCTATTTTATCCTACTTTAGTGTCAATACAAAAATCACTAAAAAATCCAAAAAAAAACCCTAAAATGAGAAAATACCTAAAAATTTCCTAAAAATTTAAAAAATCCTAGAAAAATCCCATAAATACCAATTAAGTTTTTGTAGTTTCTTTCTTTTAGTAGCTATAATGTAAAATTTATTTAAGGATTTTTGGACATCATTTTCTATTTCTAAACCTCATTTCAACTCCATCCAGTAACTTAAGTCCATGTTTTCTATTATTTTATTTTTGAAAAATATCAAAAACACTTGGAAAAAGCTGGAAAAATCACAAAAACAGTAAAAAATTATAAAAAGACCAAAAATATTCCCTTTCCTAATTTTTGACTATTTTTACCTATTTTTTATAAATACCCTATCCCTTCTTTTCTTATATTGTATGCATATTCCTATATTCAAAAAAAAGAAAAAATTATGTATATATGTATATATAAATAATATAATTACCCACATAATTTGGATTCACACGAGGATGACCCTGATGTATTTGAACAAGGTAGGCTACCCAATTTTATTGCTCTCTGTGGTTCGACATCTACATGCTTATTCACTATGCATTTTATGGTAGAGTTAAATGTTAATTCACAATTTTGGGGACGTAATTGATTTATTCTTTGATGTGGGTTAATTACTGATCAACTGATGTTTTGTGAGCGGTCGCCTCAATGACACTACATTTTGACCCTCGCAAAATGTCACGTTATCAGGTGCACGTTCTCTGTTTGAGTGGGAGAAAGAAAACCCGTTGGATTTCATCCAACGGCCAAAAAAATTGGTTGCCTGCTGTGTGTAGATAACGAGAGGTCAAAAGGGCACAAAATGGAACGTCATTCTCAATCCAAGGACGTATGTGCACAAAAAGGGGGCATATGATAATTAAATTGTGAGACCACATTATATCCCACGTGAGTGCATGCATGGGAGATAAAAAATGGGCCAATCATGATTGAGAAAGAAAGAAAGGGGAGTTGATATGTAATTATATATATTTATTTATATTTATATAAAAGGTTATCATTTATTTTAGAATAGTTAACAAAGAAATTATGTAGGAATAATCCTAACTTGGAATTAGCACAACTATTAGATAATTCAATGTATGTTTATCACTAATCGGGGTACATTTGACTTATAATATCATGATGAGATTTGATTCGCCTTCACTTATCCTCGGACCTGCTCCTATCCATGCTGCTGTCCAACCAAGAAGTATGACTGGGACGCTATGAGAGCCGCTGGGGAGACTCATCAGTTATATTATTTTATTTATATTTATTTTCTATTTATATTTTTTTATTGTAATTATTTATTTTATTTCACATTATTTTAAATATTATTATTGTCATTATTTTAATTTAATTATTATTTATTTTACCCCCACCACGTGGTTGTACCCTTGCGCACCACGTGACCACTCCATTCTTCCTCTTCCCCTGCCTCCTCTCGCATTATCTCTCTTATCTCTTTTTCTCCCCCTCTCGCACTCACCCATGCACGTACTCCCTCTCTCCCCTCATCTTGCTCGTTTTCTCTCCATCTTTGACCCAAACTACCTGCACACCTCTCCCCATTTCTCTCTCTATACATCATGCTCTCTCACGTCACCAACTCCCCCCCTCATTTCTATCATATTCTCCTCTAACTACGCCCCATGTAAATCGCTTCCCATCTTGCACGTCAACCTCCCTCTATCTCTCTTTTCCCATTCACGTCACCAACTTCCCCATAGTTCATCTCCCATGCATGTCTCCCACTCTCTCCGCGTCTCCCTTCATATCTCTCGTAACCGACCTTAAATAGCCAACCTCCGCTCTCGTTCCATATCATCTGTCGTTCGAGAGGAGAGAGGCCCAGCTCTGAGATCATGTAAGTAACAGTTCCAAGGGTCCCCGTCGAGAAACAATGACTAATCCTTGACGAGATCCAAGGTTCTCTTTAAACTTGTTGCGGCTGCTCCTTGCAGCCGCTAAGCTCGGTTCTTGCCGGAGCTTAAAGCGATGACCCGTAGAGCTCAAAGCTTCCACATCCCCAACCGAACTCCTCCAGGTGCTACTTGTCTCCCTCTTTCTTACTTTTTCCTCCTTTGTATTTCTTATGTTAGTCTCCCTTTGTTCTTTCTCTTCCCCTGCTTCTCAATCAACTTCAACACTTTGCCCTTCATTCACCACATCTCTTCCATTGTCATCTTCCTGCATTGACAAACACCGCCCATAGAGATCTCGCTCCCTCGCACCACCACCCGCTACCTGCCCGCTACACATCACTCCTTCGCACCTCACCATGGCCACCAAGGGCTCGCCCAACTGTACTCGCCTCATAGCAATGTTGACGATGTTAGCAACTCCAGACTTCCGCAGATGCGAGCGGACCATCCTGCGGCTTCTGCGTGCTTCGCCTCCACCTCGTCGCTCCACCTCCTGTCGTGTGTCGACCGAGGTGGAGACCGTCGCTTGACAACTTCTCTTATGTGCATCCAACGGCTCCCTTGGTGCCCTAGCCACTACCACATCGCCCATAGTGTGCCTCCAAGAACCTTCTGTTGCACCTCCGCAATCGCGCGCCCGCCCGCATCCCTTGGAGCTAGCCCACCAGTCGTGCCCCTAGGCCTCACCACCAGCGGTGCCCCTGGGCCTCACCGCCGCCGCGAGCAGGCTCACACTTCCCCGTCAGGAGATCTCCAGTCTCCCCTTAACCAAGGCCCTTCACCTGAGGTACACGTGGGCCTGGGGTAAAGTGCGGACAAGGCCCCCTAGTTCATACATTTCCCATCCTTGGCCCTGTCTCCGGTATCATGTGAGGCGCACGTGATTTTAGATAAACTACGCCGGAGCCTCTTGAGTTTCTGAGCACCCCCACCACTTGGAGGTCATACGCAACGTACGTGCTTCACTGGAGAAATTGCACGCAAGCCCCTTGAGGATCCGGTAATTAAAGAAGTGCCCTTGTGCGTTATTTTTTATTTTGCTTTTATTTTTTGTTTTGCATAAATAACCCTGTATTTGGACATTCATTTGAACGGTCATTTCACATCATCTTTTATTCCAAATATAGCATATTGTAGAGCAACTTGTTTTCTATCTAATGAGCATTTATTTACATTTTGTGATCAATGGATTATTTATTATAATTGATTTGTGGAAACTTGCATAGTTTACACATTTTATACTTTGAAACTGATATTTAATTATTCGTTGATCTAAAAAATCCTGAAAATTCGCAATTGGTAGATTTTATGCTCTTTTACATTATGACCAAAAATAATCATCTTGTTTGCATGCATATCGAGGTTACAAAAATGAAATGGTGACTTTGGTAATTAATTTTTAATTAATTCCACATTTAGTATTTTTTAGGAATTAAAAATTGTTCTAGATATCTCTCACATATACCTGTCGAGGATAAATTATTTTCTGAAAAGTACTGATGTTTGGTATTTATTAAAATTAATTTTCTCAAAATCATGTAGTCTATATTATTTATTTCATAATTAATTCAGGTGCATCCATAAATTCCAAAAAACATACAGTAGATTAATTTCATCGTATTTCACATTATGGCCAAGTTTCATAATTTTGGACATTGTTTGAATGAAAATTGCATTTTAGTCCCTGAACTTTGCCAAAATTGCATGCCGCTCATTTATTGCATTTGAAAATACCAAAAAATATCGCTCTGAAAACCTGACTTTAGATTGACTTTAAATCAAGCTAAGGAGACAATGACCTCCCTGAGTTCGACCTTGCCTTGCCCAAGTAAAAAAATAATTGCCCGCTTTAATTGGACAAATAATTAATTTAGCGATTTTTTATCAATCTGAATTTGTCCGTTGCAACTAAAAATCAACACTAATTTCACATAATTAACTAAGGGCATTCGAGGACTATTCATCATACAATATAAATGGTGAGCATGTGCTTTGTTTTTGACCCAATACCTTTTCGGGCCGGGTTCGGGTTAGCTCGGACCCAAGCCCGAAGACCATGGGCCGGCCCAAGCATAAGCCCGATCCATGCCTTATTTTTTTATTAGGCTACAAATGCTTGTACAAATATTGACATTAGTTTTTTATTGGGTTACAAAGCTAAACAATAATCGAATTCAATGACACTATGTACACATGTCGAGCTCTCCCCTTCCCCCTCCACTAGATGCCCCTCTACCTCCATTAAATATATGTTCTTTGCATAACAATAGAAAATAAAATTATTAAACTAATTTTCATTATGAGTACCCAATATTATGGAATAAATTGATTGTAGAATTACAGTTCAAATTTATATTGGGAGAAATTAAGATATAAAACATATGGTGTTAGCATTCTACTAGAGAAACAAAACATAAAACTAATCTTCAATGATGCAATTTTAGTTGAGATATTAGAATTCTAGAATCTTTTTTTAGAATAGTAGGACGGCCTGACCCGACCCGGCCCATGTACTAGCGGGACGGGTTCGGGCTTGGATCGCAATCCAAGAATTTGGTGGGCTTAGGCCCAACCCAAGGTCCCACTAAATGGAATCGGGCTCAGGATGGACTGGGTTGAGCCCAGTTTGAGCTGTCCCAATGCCCATCCCTACACTACACACATTCACAGTATAAAATTCCAATCGCATTAAGTTCTTGGATATCGACAGTCCTTCGAATTATCACGAGTCTGAGAGGGAAATATGACATTAAAAATCCAATAATCACATATGTCACCAGTTGTAATTAATGTTCGTATAGCATCCCAAGAAGAGAAAAGTGCAATTAGACATGTCAGCAAACATCAACTATTATGATTAATAATATTGGTTCTCATGCAGAACCATGACATCCAGAGCTGGCCAGGAGATGGCAGATCAATTGGAGCGCATCCTGACTGCCCTCACCGACCTCCAATAGCAGCAGACTATATGAAAGTTCAGCAGGACCAGATCTTAGCCCTGTATATGGAGATTGTGTTAGCCATGTGAGCCTGAGGTGAACCATTCCTACAATAAATGTTATTGTAATGTTTGATTTATGAATAAAAGTTATTGTTTATTTCACTCCCTATATGAGATTAAATGAATGAATGCACTATAAGGTCCCTCTGTACAATTAGAGTTATGTACCATGGCCATATTAATGAGCATACAGTTGTTGATTCAATTGTTGAATCATAGAGGCTAGTGCTTGGATGAATATCTGAGGAGTTATATTGAGGACTCATCAAGCATCGTCAAATGATTATTAAAAGATGATCTCCAGTCACTTAGGTTGATATCTAACCGTACTCTTGATGCAGGTCTTCTGTATGGGAATAGAATTCAGAGATGTCATATTAGTTAGGTCAAAAAGTTGACTTAACGAGATCGAGATAACCAAAGTCCTATGTCGTATACTGTCACAATATAGGCACGCATCCTCTGACCGGAAATATATGTTTCAATATGTCTTAATATGTACATTTGGCATATCAATAGGTTTATGACCTAACCAAGGTCTATACACTGGCGAGCTGATGTGCATATGAGGGCATGAGTGATATGATCTCTTAAAGGGATCATACAGGTTCACTTGTGAACCGAAAGACATGATCTCGCTCATGAGATATTGGGACCAATCAAATTCCATGCATGGTCATCATGCTTTGGAAGCATGATAAGAATTTTGGAAAGCATATGATCGATACCAACTCCCAATGACCAAGAATGAGAAACTTAACGATGAAACCCTAAAGATGATAGTGTAAATTGATCTTTATCTTCGGGCTTATCATAGGCCTTCCAGTATGCAGGATGTACATGTATTAGGAATACCTGAGGGTGATGTGATCATAAACGATTGTATAACCATGACGCTTCCGTTCCGAAGGAGTGATGAAATATGTCTGGATTTTAGTGACTCCTCTCAGTAGAGAAGTAATATGATATTGATCCAAGTGTTGGATATTGTTCTGAATGAGATTCAGATGCAATGATAATATTTGATTTATGACCTTGATTTAGTCAAGCATCTATGAGAGGTCCATGAGATCTAGATTTGAGAAATGATCTCAATATCCAAGTCACTATATATGGAATGTGCAAAGAAAGCGCAGTATTCTTGAAAGGGTTCAAGAATAATTCCATTGCTAAAATATATCTAAGCATTAAGAAATGGATAATTAAATGTGATTTAATTATCATGAATAATGTAAATTTGATTCGTATTATTTTGATGCATGAGAATGATGATCCAATATAATTAGATGTGATTTAATTATTATAGATAATAATAATGTGGATAGCATTATCAAAATTATTTTTATATATTATAAATGTGATTTATAATGTATTATAGAGAGCATGTTGTGATTCGTATTTGTTGATTAATTATTGATGTGAATTGGATTCATATTGGATAATTAATCGAAAATATAATTTACATTTTATTTTGGGTTGTGAATGTGATTCACAAATTTCCAATGGCATGATTGCAATATTCACAAGATAATTATGAATTATTTTTGTGAGATAATTTACAACAAGTGTTGTTATACATCTTGGAGATTTCATGAGATAATGTAATCTTACGAGATAATATGGAGATTGCCACTTTCCATCCTAAGATGGTGGATGGCCACCAACTCCTATTAGGAGTGGGTGGTCATCCCCTCCCATCTTATGGAATGAGGGCAATCTTCCTTCCTATTATCTCTATGCTTGATTGATTTAATTTGTAATTAATTTATATTGTTTATCAATATATATTTAATTCAAATTAAATTAATTGTTGTTGTGTTTTTACAATAAAATAATAACCACTTAAAGAAGCACAAATCAATCACATCCATTGATTGTGTGTTGTCCATGGAATGAGATCCATGGACTACCAAAACCCTGTATAAGAAGGTGCACCCATTACTCTTCAAGTTACAACATCAATATCTCTCTCTCTCTCTCTCTCATTCTCATGCCACCCTCTCTCTCCTTGAGTGGCCGCCCACTCCAACCCTAGAGAGAAGGTCCATGTTGTCGTCGCATCATCGTTGTGATGCTGCTTCGACAACTCTTGTATCTCTATCCTCTTTAGTGTGCCTCACTTGTGAATAAGACGTTCAATCTTGTGAGATGAGATCAGGAGATCTATTGCTTGGATCAACTACTTGGATTACTAGAAGCCTACAACTCGTCTCAACGCTCACACGCGTCTCCTTCGACAGATCGGACTTAAGACAGTAGGTCTCTTTTCTTAGACACTCGATCAGAACTATGCTACAAGAGGTATTCCGTTATCTAGTATGTGGTTTAGATGAAAACATCTGAGAAGTGTTCTTGGATCATGTGGATTCATCGATTAAAAATTTTAAATTTCTATGCACCGAGCAACTAGTGCGATTAGTCGCGCATGATCGTATGTGATGCGATCTTCGTGCTTTCGTGATGTGCTTAGGGATTCTCCCATATACTTTTAGTGGTATCAGAGCTTTGGTCAGGTCTTGGATGTGATCCGAAACCCTAGGCGCTCATGGTTCATGTTTTAATTGTGCGGGAATCATTATTTTTTTGCATTGGATGCAAGAATCGAATCATTTTTTGATGAATTAAAACCTTCTATTTGTGCACTATTTGGACTTTATTTGTTAATAAAATGTATTTAGAATGTATGAATATATCCCAAAATTAGTTACTTTTGATTGGTACTAAAAGTACATGAAATTGATTTGAATAGTTCCCACTATGAAAATTATTCTGTGTGTATTCACGAATCTGTAATAAAACTATTTTTTCTTATTGTTTTATTGTTATGAAATATGAAATAAACACTTGAATTAAGTATAGAATCAAACTAGAAAACTGCACGATTTTATTTTATGTGATTCCGACTCTGTTGCCCTAAATATTTCATATTTAGTGGAGATGGGTCCGATGATGACTGGATCATCAAGATCTCTTTCTTAATTTGTTTATCATTCAATGTCTATCAAGGAATTTGAGAATTTACTATGACTAATTTATTATTAAAATTTATTTATGGAAATAATTGATTAATCATCAATCATCATTGAATGAGTATTTCATGAAAATCCTAGGATATCCTACAATAGTTGTAATACAATCTCTACATGCAAAAATTGGTTACTTGAATAGGATTGGGGATTTGTTTAGCAAATCTCCTTATAATATCAATCAAAATGATTTTGATTATTATTATATGGTATAACTTTGGTTGAAAGACCGATTATCATCTCAAGTACAAAATGATCAATTGGTATTATCCTAACCTGAGTTAGATATGGTGTCTAATTAGGGATTGTCGGGGTAGAAGATTGCTCCGTGAGCAGTATTTCCACTCCCGTCGGTACTGGACATGACAACGAGTAAGGAAGGGACAATATTTGAAGAGATCATGATGTATTTTTCTAATTATTAAAATTTAGATAATACTTATTTTAAGATAATACCATCCTTCAAGTAACAATCAAGTTTGTTGGTTGATTGAATTGGATTGATAATTGATTCAATGTGATTAAATTAATTATATCCCATTAAAACACTCTATTATGAATACATATGTATTTCCCTCGGAAGAATTAATTATGTGAATACGATTCATGATAATTAATTGGAATTTAAATATAAGGTGGAGGATCACATAAGTGACATCCATGGTCTCCCGTCAATGCGAAGGGTTCCATCGTCGTGGATTGTATGTAGGAGATACTTGTCTGAAATGACATCTCCTACATACAAGCGCATCTGGATCAGGCTCTTTGCTTCTCGAAAAAGTAATGTTGTATGCGTAGTGATCCCAATATCGAGATCTCATATTATTGAGGTGATATTGTATTATGCATAGCGAGTTCTAATCATGTTAACAGTTGGTTCAATTAACGACGGGTCAACATCACCTTAGGGTGGTGGGCTCGAGTGTTAAAGACTGGATTGGAAAATACAAGTTAGACTTGTAAGGCGGAATGTATTCCTGCTTCTTTTTTATCCGAGTTATAGGTTCTCATATTATTGGGAAGTAACAAAGGTAAGGAGGAAAGCACAGTTCTTGCTAGAGATGTAGTTGCAAGTGTATCTCTTGCTTTGATAGTGATTAAGGGAATGAACTTTCAAAGTTGAAAAAGAAAGACTATATTGATTAAAAAAATCCTTAATCAATAATTACAATTGAATATATAATTATTTATATTTTCTAATATAGTGCATTCTTAATTTCAGAAAATGAAGTCCATGAACCCACTTAGCAGGCTCTTGGAGGTCAATTAGTTGATCAGAACAAATTATTTGGATTGGATTCGAAATTTGGATCTTGTCTTATCTGTGGAGTGCAACTCTTATGTGTTGTCCAAGGACAAGTATGCAGACCTAAAGACTCCAGAAGAAATTACATTCAATGAAAAATATGATGAAAATCATAATTTGTCAAGGTGTTACATTCTTGGTTCATTGTCCAATGTGCTTCAGAAGCAACATGTGAAGATGAACACTTGGCATGATATAATGGTGAATCTGAGAGAAATGTTCGGTGATGTAAACTGCATACAGCGTTATAATATCATGAAAGAACTTATTTGCGGCAAGATGCACGAGGGGACCTATGTCAAAGAACATGTACTCAAAATGTTTGGGTATGTTTCTGAGCTGAAAACCCTGGGGACTGACATGGATACAGATATGAAAGCTGACTTCATTCTAATGTAGCTCCTTGAGTCTTTCAACAACTTTGTGGTCGTGTACCACATGAGCAAAGTTTATTATACTGGTGCTGAGTTATTGGATGCATTAAAGTCTGTAGAAGGCGTAATGAAGAAGGATGGCCCCTCTGGTAATGCAATGGTTGCACAAGTCAAAGGAAAGCACGGTCAGAAGTATGGTTCTTATAAGGGCCCAACCCAAAAGAGAAAGAATAAGAGTCAAGGTATTGGCTCATCTTTCAATGCATCCGCTTTAATAGCATCCAAGAAAACCAATGTATGTCATCACTGCAAAAAGCCGGGGTACTAGTATCAACAGGTATGAAATCTACTTTCATCATTAAAATTCATTTTCTCATTGGATAAGAAGGAAGTTGAGTTATAGATTCTGGTGCTTCTGTTCATGTATACAATTTGTTGCATCTATTTCAGGAAACTAAGAGTATTAATGAAGGTAAGATAGTCATCCATATGGGATCTGATGCAAGCGTTGTAGTAGTCGTCATCAGGATCTACCGGCTATCATTATCTAGTGGAAGAGTCATAGTACTTAAAGAGTGTATTTATGTATTAAAAATCGGAAGGAACCTTATATCTGTATCTAAGCTTGTTAGAAGTGGATATTAGGGAGGATGGAAATCATTCAAACATGATTTGGCATCAAAGGTTTGGTCATTTATCTGTTGATATAATCAATATATTGATAAAGGATGGACCCTTAGATTTTTTACAGGTTCAATCTTTGCCTACCTGCAAACATTGTATTCGAGGTAAAATGGCTAGAATGTCTTTTCGTAATAAGGTTACACTATGCGAGGGTATTCTTGACCTAATACATACAAATGTATGTGGTCTCTTCAATACCGAGACTCAAAATGGATATCGATATTATTTGACATTTATTGGTGATCATTCGCGGTACAGGTTTATCTTCCTTCTAGTCACAAATCCAAAACCTTTGAAAAGTTCAAAGAGTTCAAGGTTTTGGTTGAGAACCAAACTGATAGAAAGATTAAACCGATTCAATCCGAATGATGTAGCGAGTACCTATCAAATGATTTCAAGGAATACCTTAAAGAGAATGGAATTGTCTCCAATCTCACTCCTCCTGGAAACCTCAACCTAATGGTGTTGTTGAAAGACACAACAGGACCATCATAGATACGGTTCGTTCAATGATGAGTAAAGCACATTTACCTCTTACTTTCTGGGGATATGCAGTAGAGACTGAAATATATATCCTGATTAAGATTCTTAGAAAGTCTATACCTAAGACTCCTCATGAGATCCAGTATGGAACCAAATCTAGTGTCAATCACTAGAGGGTTTGAGGTTGCTTGGTCCATGTGAAGAACATGGATGCAAGTAAGCTAGAATCTCGCACTCATGAGTGCTAGCTACTTCATTGGGTATGTTAGGATATCAGCTTTATGACCCTGAGACCCAGAAGGTTTTCATGTATAGAGATGTAAAATTTCTGGAGGATGATTTCCTTAAAAGTCAATACAAAAATGAAGTAGATGAACTCATTGAATCTCCTAAGGATTCTGAGCTTCCTAAACTAGAAACTTAAGAGATAAATAAAGATGAAACACCCGTACCTCTTCAAAGGAGTTCGAGGGTGGTTGCACCACCTGAAAGGTATGGTTTCCATGTGTCAGGTGAAACTGACAATGATCCATTTCATTTGATGAAGCACTTGTAGATCAAGACGTAGATAGATGGATGCTAGCAATGAAGTTAGAAATTGACTCCATGCATAAAAATGGTGTATGGGCCCTAGAGGATCCACCTGAATGGGTAAAACTCATTGGGTATAAATGGATCTTCAAGACCTGATGGGAAAATAGAGACTTTCAAGGTACGGCTCGTACAAGGGTTACACACACAGAGAAGGCATTGACTACGATGAGACGTTCTCTCATATGGTTATGCTTAAATCTATCAAGGCATTTCTAGTTATAGTCGCATCTCTTGACTATGACATCTGACAGTTGGACGTCAAGATAGCTTTTCTCAGTGGATACCTCGAGGAGGATATCTATATGAAGCAGTCCCAGGGCTTCATAACTGAGGAAAGTAAAGTATGCAAGCTGAAGAAATCATCTATGGGATCAAATAAGCTTCTCATAACTGGAACATCAGATTTGACGAAACCGTAAAGAGTTATGATTTTGTGCAGAATTCTGATGAACCTTGTGTATGCAAGAAGCTTAGTGGGAGCATCTCTTTGAGACTGCACCCTGTTTTATATGGAGTTCAGACTCTTGTGTTCAGCGTGCTTTACGTAGATGACATCCTTATCATTGGAAATGATACAGGGATGATGACTAATATTAAGATTTGACTATATCATACCTTCGAGATAAAAGATCTTGGAGAAGTCTCTTACATCTTGGGTCCGAAACTATTCAGAAACTAAGAAAAGAGGATATTGAGATTATCACAACATGGGTACATTAAGAAAATTTTGGAACATTTCCATATGGAGAGTTCCAAGAAAGGTTTCTTCCCCTTAAGATATGGTATCCACCTTTCTAAAGGTATGGCTCCTCAAAATGTTGAGGAAAAGAAAGCCATGGATGGATGCCCCTATGCATTAGTTGTAGGAAGCTTAATGTGCACCATGATGTGTACAAGGCCAGATATATGCCATGCAGTGGGAGTGGTAAGTCGTTACCAATCTTGCTATGGAGAACAACAGTGGAATGCAGTGAAGAACATTTTCAAGTATCTAAGACGGACGTAAGATTATATCTTGGTCTATGGAGATGATGATCTCCAAGTCTTGGGATACAGAGATTCAGACTTCCAGTCGGATATTGATGATCAAAAGTCAACATCATGGTTAGGAAGCTTAATGTGCACCATGATGTGTATAAGGCCAGATATATGCCATGCAGTAGGAGTGGTAAGTCGTTACCAATCTTGTTATGGAGAACAACAGTGGAATGCAGTGAAGAACATTTTCAAGTATCTAAGATGGACATAAGATTATATCTTGGTCTATGGAGATGGTGATCTCCAAGTCTTGGGATACAGAGATTCAGACTTCCAGTCGGATATTGATGATCAAAATTCAACATCAGGATTTGTGTTCATGTTAAACAGTGGTGTTGTGAACTGGAGAAGAAAGAAGTGGGACATTATGGCATATTCAACACAGAAGCCGAATACAATGTCGCATCAGATTCAACAAAGGAGGCAATGTAGTTGCGCAAGTTCATCCCAGAATTTGGCATAGTTTCCTTTGATACTCCCATCTCGCTACTCTGCGATAACACGGGAGCCATTATCAAAGTAAAGGAACCTATATGGCATCAAAAGACCAAGCATGTGGAAAGAAAATACCACATCATTCGAGATATTCAAAAGCATGGTGACATCATCATCACCAAGTTGGCATCTGCCGACAACGTTGTTGATCCTCTTACCAAAACTTTGACAGAGAAAGTTTTCGACCAGCATTTAATGAGTGTTGGTTTAAGTATTGTACCTGAATGGTTCTGAGGGCTAGTGGTGTTAACCATGTGAGCCCAAAGCGAACCATTCCTACAATAAATGTTATTGTAATGTTTTATTTATCAATAAAAGTTGTTGGTTATTTCACTCCCTATATGATATTAAATGAATGAATGTACTATAAGGTCCCTCCGTACAATTAGGGTAATGTACAATGGTCATCTTAATGATTGTACGGTTGTTAATTCAATTGTTGAATCATAGAGGTTGGTGCTTGGATGAATATCTGAGTTAGATTGAGGACTCATCAAGCACCGTCAAATGATTGTTAAGAGATAATCTACAGCCTGAGTTCAAGATGGAAATCCTTTCTCATTAAGTTGATATCTGACCAACCTCTTGATGCAGGTCCTCTGCATGGGAATAGAGATTTAGAGGTGTCAAATTAGTTAGATCAAAGAGTTGACTTAACGAGATCGAGATAACCAAAGTCCTATGCCGTATACTATCATGATATAGGCACACATCCTCTGACTGGAGACATATGTGGTGTATTATGTCTGAGTATGTACATTTGGCAGACCAGTAGGTTGATGACCTAACCAATGTCTATACACCAGCGAGCTGGTGTGCATATAAGGGCATATGAGTAATATGATCTCTCAAAGGGATTGTACATGTTCACTTGTGAACCGGAAGACATGAGATGAGTCATGAAGTATTGGGACCAATCAAATTACATGCATGGGCTCGTGCTTTGGAAGCATGACATGAATTTGTAGGTGTGATATATTCTTTTGGAAAGCATATGATCCATACCAACTCCCAATGACCAATAACGAGAAACTTAATGATGAAACCCTAACCTTGATGAATCTGTGATTCATCACTCTAAAAGTTGAAAATAGAGGTTTGTTCCCGAGTAAATAGTAGAATATTTCCCCTTATCTTGCATAATTAACATTCATGCATGCAAGCATAATATCTGCATTTTAGCACTCATATTTGCATTAAATAAGAAGCCAATTTCACTTGTAAATATTCACCTATTGGCTAAAATACCCTATTTGTATATATTCTATACTAACTCCAAATACAATAAAATCAACTCCATAGTGTATATATTACTAACATTAATCAAAGAAAAATATCATAAAATACTAACTTGTGAAATTGACCAATAAAACCCCAATCCAAGTTTGAAACTAGGAGCCTTAAAATGCACATATCTCTCTCATACAGTGTCCGATTTAGGTCTACTCACTTTTAAAGTAATATACATTCAAAGACCTTCGAAACAAGACCAATTTCATTAAAATCGGAGCTCGTATGAAAAACTTGGGTTTTGGGCCCCTTTCGTACATTATACATAATGACCGTTTACCCCTGTATTTTATCATTTTATTTTCTTCATTATTAAAAATCCCAAAAAAATAGATTAAGTTGTAAATACTCTTTTCATATTTTTTCTAACTTTATTTTATATTTTCTCATATTGAAAAATGACAAAAAAATTACAAAAGGAAAAATGTGGTATTTTATACCTATAAGGTACCACCCAAAAATAAGTTTTTGTACAGATGATCTCGTTTGATTTTCGGCCCTTCACGAAAGTAGTAGATCTCGTCGAGACGAGCAACATTCGTGT
Organism: Ottelia alismoides; assembly: GCA_037367405.1. Classification (NCBI taxonomy): domain Eukaryota; kingdom Viridiplantae; phylum Streptophyta; class Magnoliopsida; order Alismatales; family Hydrocharitaceae; genus Ottelia; species Ottelia alismoides. The sequence goes on from JAZKJV010000691.1 coordinate 19,880, forward strand.
TGATCACTTTTTGATCTAACCACTTCTATTATTTCTTTTTGATTTTTGTTTACATTTAGTTGCGAATTCTTCTCGGAGCGACATGTGGCTACTCCGGAAGCCGCCACATGTCAACTCCATAGATTTTACACTTAATTAAATAAAATACCACATGACCACATCTGAGCGCGCCAAGTGGCACCATCTCCTCCTCTCTACCCATTCCTTCCCACTCTCCCGTAACTTAGGGAGAGGCCACACCTCTCATCCCATTCCATCTCCTCCACCTTCCCCATCTCTCCCACTCTCTCCATGGCCTCTCCAACCTCCACCTCCTCCTCTTTATAATCTCCTCTACCCCTCCATTTATACCCATCCGCCTTTATGAGAGAGTAGCCCCGAGCTCCTAATCCGATCTTGGTGACAGCAAGTTCCACAACTAGTAGAGCAACGACAGGCCATCTCCGGCGAGATCCAAAGGGCCACCTCGATCCTTTGTTGCAGACATTTCAAGCTGCTGAGCTCGACCCTCGCCGAGGTCTAGAGCGAAGATCCGAGGAGCTCTAATCTCCTCTTTCGCAGGCACTCATCCATCTCCAGGTAAAATTCATTTTCATTTTCTTCCTCTCTTCTTCTTCCTCATACCTTTCTCTCTCCCAGATTCATCACCTTCCTCCCACCGAATCACAAAACCGATCACACATCAACGGATAAATCACACGTTGTGAACGCAACGGTGATTTTTATTTATTTTTTCGAAGAAATTACATCAATCGATTCGTCCGTCATTTAAGTCAACTAAACAAATGCATGAGCAACGGGGGATTTTGTAAAATCCCCTCTGCCCTCCCCAGGTATTTTTCTTCTTCCTTCCTTCCACCATAGCCGAGCTTGGCTTGAGCTTTCTCCTTCATTGCAGGTCCTCGCCGGACGTCTCCCGCCATCAGCCTGATCGCGCTCCCCACGCCGCGGCGACCACCCTCCGGTCCTTCAACCCAACCGCGGTAGCCCTCCATCGAGCCGCCTAGCACCCTGGTGTAGCCCTCGTCCTTGCTCCTCCACCCTCTCGTCGTGTGTCGACGGAGGTGGAGGTCGTCAGCCGCAGCGCCCCCAGGTGCGCCGCCCCCACGGGCCGCCCCTGACGTCCACGCCACCACAGCCTGCAGTTGCAGCATGCCCGCCCCTGACCACCATCGCACGCATCAGGCCCCAGCCCCGCGTGCGACCTCCGCCTGAGCGCCGCCACCTTGCTTGGCCGCCTACCACCTTCGGCCGCCGACCACCCTCCAGTCAAGCCGCGCGTGTCCACACCAACCGGGCGCGCGCAGCCATTCACCCCGCACCAACCCCGCGTGCGCCCTCGACGCCACTCCTCCTGGCCGCACACGTCGCCCCGCGGTTCACAGCAGACGCGCCACCGCGTGCCGCCCCTGCGCCCAGCAGCGGCACGTTGCGCCCGTCACTCCAACCTCCCGTCCTTCATCGCCGTGCGTTACGCCACCGCCGGCCCAGCTCCACGGTCCCGCTCCTCCGCCTCAAAGGTCGCGCCCCGCGTGTGCATGAAGCTCCTCCATCCGCCCGCTCAACCGTGAAGCTCGGCCTCCTCCCCTGTTCAACTTAACAAAACAGAGGAAGATCAATCGCATAATAAGACAAAAGGTGTTTTGCAAAGGGGACACTTGCACTACTTTTCATGTTCTCAAAGAAAGTTTAAGTTCCCAGTAATTGCATGTAAGTCCATGTTCTCATTTCAGCTCATATCTCTTATTCTGTATTGCATTCATACCCTTGCATTTGCATATTTATTTTGTCATCATTTTGTCATCCATTTTTAATTCCAAAAGTTGCATTGTGTAGCGTAACTCTTGTTCTACAATTTTAGCATTTATTTGTATTTTTCTGATTTGCAGATTATTTATGGAAATTAACTTAGTGAAAATTACAATATTTTGCCCCTGTTGATTGATTAATTTATTGCTCATTGTCTGCTTATCGAAAAATCTCTGAAAAATCACCATTGGTAGATCTAAGTCTATGCTACAATATATCCAAAAATCACACCATTTGCACATATAGTTTGTCTTAGAAAAATTATTTAGTGAAAACCTTAATCGATTTTTAGTTAATCAATTGTGAAATGTTTTAACGAAATTCAAGTTGATTGGATAGCTCTTAATTAGACCTATTTGGATTAATTTCATTTCTGAGCATCGTTTGGTAATTATTAAAATTGGTTTAGTCATTTTCACTAAAGTCTGCATATTTTATTATCTGTACATCTAAAAATTACAAAAATTATGATAGCTTAACTTCATCCCATTTCATAATCTGTCGAAGTTTCATAATTTTTGGAATTCATTTGACCATATTTCTGATTTAACTCGTAATTTGGCCTGATTTTGCATGTGTCTTGCATAAAAAACCGAAAAAGACCAAAAATATTCCCTCTAAGAATCGAACATTGGATGTTGCTAAAAATTTGACCTAAGGAGACAAATGCCTCCCTGAGTTCGACCTTGGACTTCACCAAGTAAAAAAAATTTTACCACTCGAAATTAACTTGATTAAATTAAAAGTGGTTTTTGATATTCCCTCTCGTTATCCGACTGCAACGAACACTGATAATTAAGTTGGACATTAACTTGACCGAGTTAACATAAGGTGCGGAAGCGGTTATCACACCTCCTCCACCTCTCTGTCGCCGCCTTTGCCTTACAGTCACCGCCTCCCCTTTCCACCACATCATCCGCCTCTCGATCACCGCCTCCCCTCTCCACCACCTCCTCCGCCTCTCAGCTACAACCTCCTCCTTGTGATCGTCACTTCCCCTCTCCACCACATCCTTTACCTCTGGTTGTCACCTCCCCTCTCCACCACCTCCTTCGCCTCTCAGTCGCAGCCTCCGCCTTGCGATCGTCGCCTCCCCTCTCCACCACATCCTCTACCTCCCAGTCATCGCCTCCCCTCTCCACCCCTCGGTCACCACCTCTGCCTCTTGGTCATTTCTTCCCCTCTCCAAGGTAGTCTTTGAAAATTATTTTAAGCTAAATTATGCTTTGGAAATCAACGTGGCCGCTTATTGCGCTTCCCTACCTTTAGAATGAAGCAGATGAAATTTTAACTAAAGCATGTAGGTCTATGAATTTTAGGACTCTTTCTTTTTGTACTTAGATATACATAACAAGTAGTGAGCCTGTCGACTTACCTTCAAGGTAATCTTATAATTGTTAATATCGTACGGAGAGATTGGACCGTCTTCGTACTCCCTACAACAAAATACTTGTCGCCTTACATTTACTGAAGTCGCTTGCATGCATGGAGGCTTATATGAAGATAGTTCTGGACGAGATATGAAACCCTTACATAATACAATATTGAAGTGGACTAGATGAGTGCACGAATATTGCTCATATGCAATTTCATGATTCTAGTGAATTAACCAAGATGAGTTTCGATGTGCATACCTACATTTGATCCGGTTTGTCCAGCTGAAGAGCAGATTGATACAGGAAGTATATCAAAAATGGAAGCATGAAGAAGAACTCCCTTAAACGAGACAAGGAAAGAATGTGAGAAGAAATGCTCTCTTTTTTCTTTATCAACACTCCTTAACTGTTCCATATTGGTGAGAGGAATGTATGATCCTCGAACTATCTTTCTTCTCAATGATCCTTGTTGAAAAGAGCTACCTATTAAAAAACAGGTGCGAGTGTGGGCAATTATGTGGAAACCCTTCTCGATTGAAGGAAAAACCCACTTGAGAGCATGATATCGTGCACACGAGCAGGAATGTTTTCTTATGTTCTATTTAATCCTCAACCAAGAGGTGTTGGATATTTGTAAAATTCTAGAGTTCAGTAGATGCAAATCCAAGATCCATTTACACAACTAAAAATTTCAGCTCTAGAGTCTTTTGACATTAGGGACACTTAAATCCAAGGTAGTGGTGCACATTCGGAATAAAGTATGGCTGTGAATAATCTTTTCCTAAAAAATATTCAAAGATATATGTGTGTTGGAAATACCTGCCGTGGAGAAACTGCAAGACTCTACACGGATCTAGAGGTGGAGGAGGGCCCTGAAACTGTTGAGGGTCCTGTATGCTGATAAGACGCTAAGAAAGTGGGAGAGTCTGAGGGTGGAGGTTGGATAGGGTCCTGAGGGTCGTGTGGGCTATGATGGTGGACAGAGGACTGTGGTGTGGGATGAGTACATGTCACACTGAGAGGTATCCCTACTTGAGTAATATAATGAACATATTGTGCAGGGACTTCATCGGGTCACACTAAGATGATGAGTACGTATCACACATGTTATGTCTCTGCACATTAGGAACACACTTGGATCATGAGTGCTTGTTGAGATCTCTGGGCCTCTAATCTCAGAAGAAGTATGATCGCCCTGATAGGGTCTTTACAGAGGTTGCCTAATGGTCGATGATCAATGGCTCTATCTGTGCGTATGTGTGTTAGTGTTGCTTTATCTTCCTTAGAAAATCGGTTATCATAATATCACCCTATGTATGTAATTAACTATTATGATCTCATTACAGATAGAGCAATGAATTTGACGAGGGATTGTATGTATAATCATGTAGTGAATGGATCCATTTGCATGCCATTCCAATTGGTGTAGAAGGCTTGCTCAATTTTGCCCCGTACATGAAATGTGGATTGACGAAGAAACAATTTAGAGATGTTGTGGCTAAATATTTATGCAAGAATTGTTTTATAAATTATTGGACATGTTGATATGCACACGGAAAGGTGCGAGCAATCCACCGAGAGAGGTCACAGATGTCAGACAATCCTTTTGTTGGGATAGTTATAGATACAACACTTCCAGGCTTTGATCCTTCTCTAGATGGATGTGATGATGAATTCAATGGATAATATAAGAATTTTATTAAATTGTTACAAAAGGCTAAGGAGGTATTATGGCTTGGTATAATAGTTTGTCTCTCCTATTTGCTGGTACGGAGTTACTGACAGGTAAAGCTAAGTTCAATAAGACTGATGCTAGTTTCAATGCCATCATTAAGATTATAAAGAGAGTACTTCAGGAAGAAAATGTTATACATGGTACCTATTATAAAGTAAAAACCATGATGAGTACACTTGGACTATTAGAAAAGTTAATTGATGCATGCCCTAACCATCACATCATGTATTCGGAATGTAGTGAACCCATGTATAACGGAACTATGAAAATAAATGTTCAAAAGGTGCTCCATTACTTTCCTATAACACCACGATTACGAAGATTCTATTATTGCAAAGAAGTTGTTAAAGACATGACTTGGCATGCAGATCATATACATGGTGACTTTATGGAACAACCTTCTGACTCAGCTTGTTGGAGGGTTTTGATGGAGTCATCTCCCACTTTTGCAATGGAAAAGAGGAATGTGGTTATTGGGTCATCAATTGATGGATTTAATCCACATGGCCGGGATAAAGACTACTCGTGCTGGCTAGTTATCATTACTCCTTGCAACTTACCACCATGGTTGTGCAACAAGAAGCAATATATGTTTCTAACTTTACTTGTGCCCAGTTCAAGCCATCTTGGAAAATCTTTAGATATTTATTTCAAATCATTAGTCTATGAACTAAAGGAAAGTGGAAAGAATGTCAAGAGACATGTGACGTTGTCAGTCACAGTAAATTTCATATGCGAGTGGGTTTTATTGCGGACAATTAGTAACTTTCCCGCATATGGAATGCTATCGGGATGGAGCACACATGGGAAAAGAAGATGTTCATATTGTATGGAAAATAGAAAACATTTCAGCTTGAGCATGGTCGAAAACCATGCTTCTTTGCCTGCCATAGGCAATTCTTACCAAAGGATCGTCTTTCTATGAAACAGAAGATGACATTCAAAATAAATACAATAGAAGATTCAGATCCACCCGTTAGGATGTTTTGAGATATTCAGAAAGTTAATGGAATTAAAAAGTTTATATGATTATGTTATTTCTCTTCCAGGTTTTGGGGATACTCATAACTTAATGAAGGTGAGTATCTTTTAGGAACTACCATATTAGTTCAATCTACTCATCGTACATAATTTACATGCGATGCACATAGAAAAGATAGTATTTGATAATGTATTTCACACCGTATTGAATGTCACTGACAAGTAAAAGGATATAGAAAACACTCGCAAAGAACTTGTGAAAATTTACGCATGTCCTGAATTAGTCCTAATAGAATGTGAAGATGGTTATATATTTTTGCCAAAGGCAAGGTAATACTTAAGCAGCGATCAAGCAAAAGATGTATGCCAATGGGCTAGTAAACTAAAAATGCTAGATGATTTTTCCTTTAACATATCCAAAATTGTGACTTGACAAGAAATAAATTTAAGGGGATGAAAAGTCATAATTGCCACGTATTTATAGAGCAATTGTTGCCTCTTTCTTTTAGAGGATTATTGCCGAGAGGAGTTCACGATGTTCTAACTAATTTGAGTAACTTCTTCAAATGCATATGCTCCACCAAGTTGTTAGTCGAAGACATGACAACCCTTGAGGAGAGTGTGTTTCTTATACTATGTAACCTCGAGAAGATTTTTCCTCCAGTCTTTTTCTATTTGATGGAACACTTAATAACACACCTTTCCTGTGAAGCTAGAGTTGGTGGACTTGTTAAGTACCGCTGGGTGTTTCCATTTAAAAAGTAAACGATACATTGAATTTACTTCGTTAAGTTATTAATTTGTGTCATCTAATAATATATGTTGACCTACCTACATGTATATATTTTCTCGAAGAGAAAGGTACACAATAAAAATAGGATCGAAGGATCAATAAGTGTACAATACACTTCAAAAGAAGTTGCCGACTTTTGTTTTGGATATTTGTCAGACGATGCTGAAACTGTGCATAATCATCCCATGCGAAATGAGTACAATGGCATCGAAAGCATAGTAGGTCTCTCAATATTCCGTACATGTGGTCGACCTTTGAAAAAGGAAAACCACTCACGATGGGCTCCAAGGAGAAAGAAGCTTATGAGATTTACGTTCTAGATAATACGTACAAAGTGACACCTTTTGCGGAGTATGTATCCATATCACATTGTCATTGGAACATAATATAATTAATTCAATGCTTATCAATTCTTTTCTTTTTGTAGGAGTATAAAGATAAAATAAGGATGGAAAATCCCTTTTTTACTGATGTTGAAGTGGTCAATAAATTTCAGAGGATATTTCCGTCTTTGTTTAAGGAAAGAGTAAAGTTTATTGATCCAAAGATCCAACATATCATAAATACCATATTCTAAAATATCTTACTCTTGGTCCCAATTATACGGTGACGTCGTGTGGTGGATTTTTAGGTAATGGGTATATATTGCATTGCCTTGACACGACCAACAGCTTAACTACACACAACCGTGGTGTGATAGTTATGGTGAGGATAACCTGGATTACTATGGGATTCTCAACGAGGTGCTTGAGCTTGAATATAATATGGCATCCTTTAATAAACCCTTCTTATTTTCATGTGACTGATATGATCCACAACATGGTGTGGTTGTTGACCACATACGTAACATTGTAGATGTCATTCTTGAAAATATATACAAAGATTTGAACCATTTATTCTTAATACACAAGCTGATCATATACGTTATGTACCAATGTTGGGAAAAAAAGAAACAATCATCCCACAATATTGAAGAATATGTCACGCATTTATATCGATGATACTGAACAACTAATGGAGATTGAGCATCAACAAATTTCCTTATTTCAGAATATGAGAAACCGCAATATGTTGTAATAAATCCTTATAGTAACGCTCTTCTTAATGTTTATTTTTATTTGTGCATCAACAAAATTTTCAATTAAAAATCTTTGACCAATGATTTTGTGCCTGCATACAAAAATGCATGTGACACACGATCGAGGTATTAGGGGTAGTAGTTCACGTCAGGATGATCGTCGTACACTAGATCCCAGTAGTATATATTTATCTTTTTGAATGATGTTACATGTTTATTTCAATGAATTAAATATTTATCACAGGTGAATGTAATGGTGAGATTGTGAAGCTTGTCGCTTGCATGCTAGAGAATGGTTTACAAGTCTCTGCACAAATGCTCATTATATTCCTCGAGCAGGGACACATCCCAGTGTGACACGTACTCGTTATCCCACACCACAGTCCTCCGACTACCACCATAGCCCTCGCGAGTCTCAAGGCCCTATCCAACCTCCACCCTCTCAGCCTCTCTCGTTTTCTCAAGGTCTTATCAGCACACAGGACCCTTCATAGTCTCATGGCCCTACTCCACCTCCGGATCCACGTAGAATCTTGCAGTTTCTACGTGATGGGTATTTCCAACACACATATTTCTTTATCTATTTTTTTAGGAAAAAATTATAATTATTCACAACCATGCCGTATTTCCAATTCCATAAAAACATTTTGAATATTTATGTACACTATTGACAATCAACATGCGATATCTCAAGTGATTGGTAAGGTCTTCCATGCGATGCAAGATTGCTCAGATTACAGATGGAGTTGCAAGACTCTCGTTGAACAAGAGAGAATATTCAATGGTGTCTATCTAAGAGTTATTTTGAAAGAATTATTTTATTTTAAAATTTTCATCTAAATAACAACATAATCAAAATTTGAATTGTGGAATTTGTTTGCTTTCCCTCTGGACACACATAAGGAATGTATCAACATGCTCTAGTAAATTTAGCAAGAAACCGAGTGAAAGATAACGAGCTACTATTAAAAAGCTTAATGGAGTGGAAGATTAGGAGAGGTCAAAAGTATGTGGTCCATCATGGTGCACACCAGAAACAGTGGGGACGTTATTGCAATCTTTTTACATAAGAGAATTTACAAAAAAACATTATGTAGTTGGGAAGACGAACAAAAGGAAGCAGCCAATCAAATCCACCGTCGGATCAAAAAGTTTGGAACTGCGAGGAGTGAAATGTGTGTACAAATATGCATACAAATATGCATAATATATTGACACCGATAGAGCGTTGCTGACAAACATCCCCCCTCACTAGATAAATGGTGGACTGTTACGCATACACGTAGGGGTGAATGGTCCACATCTGAAGCAAAGGTGATGATGGTATGAATATTACTACTAGTATGAAATTGAAGATGTTTGGTTGATAACTTTATATATATTATAAGCTCGGTACATGGAGATGTATACGGAAAGGTTTGGTGCTCCAAAACCTGGAGAGGAATTGGACCTTCTTCCCAGATTATGTAAATAAGTCCTTATATAGCGTGATGTGGGGACCTGACAGAAAGTAGACTTTAGGTGGTTTGCCACTCAAGTTTTTGTCCTCTACTAATTCCATTGAAGCCTCCAGTTATTTTGGAATGACATCAATGTATAACATATTGACATCTCAATCAGGTGTATCTGAGGCTGAGTTTAGACGACTATCACAAGCTATGAATTCACTTGTCAATACAGATGGTGACATGTCTTTTGGATTACAAAGCCGATCATCTCGAATGGTCTCTTTGAAGGAGGATGTAACTTTTTTATGTATTACTTATATTCTCAATTATGTTTTTAATATAGATATTGATTCATCTTTCTAACATTTACAAAAATCTTCTTTTGCTTCTCATAAATAATATAACTACATTTCCAAAAGGTCGTGAGATCGAAGATGAGGACGCAGAGGAACATGGAGAGGAGGGGGATGAGGACGTAGATGAGGATGAGGATGAGGATGGCGTCACCACATTTAGAGTCTCGCATCGTAAAGGGATAGTAATCTCGGAAAGTACGCAAAATAAAAAGGGCCCAAAAAGCTGACAAAGAGAGGAAGGATGAGGAGAAAGGAAAGGCAAAGGAAAAGGAAGGAGTTTTGTCAAAATGGAGGAAAAGGAAACTTTGATGCTAAAACTTGTAATGTTAAGAACTTAGTGTCTAGATGTTTGCTTTATATTTGTTTTGAACTTTAGCTTTCTATTGCCTTAAACATGTAACTTGTTAAGTATGTATGCACTTTTATCATTTTGTTTATATTTAAGACGGTTGTATTAGGTTGTAACTACATGCTGGAAGATCTCAAGAGGTTTGGATAATTATATTATCTTGTATCATGATACAGGAGAATCATATAATGCAGGTGGTCGCTGGTTAGTTTTTAATTGAACAACAAGGGTTTGCAACTTCATTGCTACTTTACTACTGTTTTTCTACACATATAGCAGTGACGCAGAAGTCATGTGGTCACCGATTTAGTGGTATTACTACCACAGTAGCAAGGTAGTCGTAAACTAGTCGTTAATAATAAAATCGTGGTGGTCTTACGGTCTTTACGTGGTCGGAGATTGTGGTGTTAATTTGATCGCATCGTAGTCGCGAAATAGATGACAACAGATGGCTGAAGCATGACTATATCTCAACTCGTAGCTACTACACATACGACTACCTAACGACTACAATGTGGTTGCTAAAAAATACACCATCCCAACACGACCATGCATTTTCCTACTACATATGGTCACAAATATTTGTTGTGACTACTTTCACACCACGAAACCACCACCTTACTACCACATTTATAGTCGTAAAAACTACATTTTCTTATAGTGATAAGTGTTAATTAATCGATTTTAAGGGGTTTACTTAGTTATTTATTAAGGAGATTTTGCTAAAACATCCATAGTGTAGACGAATCGTGGATTCATCATACCCCTATACTTAGCTCTTTGCTTCTCCCCAAGTAAATTTTAGTGGGTTAGAAGGTTGAATCTCTGACCGTGCATGTGCGAATTTCAAGACTTATCTCATTAAGAATCATGGGTTTTATTGGTCCTAAAGTTATAAGCTCAACCCTGCTCTAGTCAAAGGAATCCAACTTCTCTAATTATCAGACTCTTTATTTACAAAAATAGTATAAGAGATATGACATTTAGTGTAATTCAATCATGATAGTCAAGTCAAAACGTCACTCAAAGTCCAAGTTCGAGAGAATTCTCCTCAATACCTAACCCTAAACAATAGAGAATAAATCAGTTCTTGCATTCAATCTACTCTTCCAATAGCTCGTCAGACTTGAAAGTGTATATGACATGCCAGATGATGGAAGATTCATTTTTGTGTATTCTCTTCTCTTCATCTTGTTGGAACAAGTGTACTCTTGAATGCTTTATTACTCAACACATGTATTTTTAGATGTTGAATAGTGCGCCCGTCAAAAGTTGTTGAGTCGTCTGTACTTGTTTTCCTGAGAGTACACCAGTGTGTGTCTTCATTAAGTCTCTAATACACTTACACCCAAACTTGTATCACTTACGATGCAGAGCCCTTTTTGAGGTGCTAGCCCAACTCATTGGTCCTAATTAGCTTTGGTCCAATTGGACACTTTAAAAATGGTTGGGAGAGCTCACCTTTGATAGAAGCTCTTTATAACCAGTCTTTGTGTTTGAGAGCTCTTTTGTTTCAATTTTTCTTTCTTTATTTTTGTTTTGGCCAGCTCCACTACTTTTACCAAGAGTTAGTGCACAATGATCAACAATTATTATGTTTCATCACACCCTGGTACATAGGCCAATATCAAAAGATAGCATGAGAACGTGTTCACATACTGGCTAGGGCTTACTGACACTTAGTTTTCTTGAAGCTTTCATCGACTTTATTCCATCCTCTAGTATCATGAAATCATGTCTATACTCAAATCTCAAGTCCCAGTCTATCAAGTGAAATCTCAGCTCATCTCATCAATTCATGCAGTTGTGCAAGTGATGTCTTGATTATATTCTTAGAGGTAGAGATTAAGTGCGCAATATAGCACTCACATCTTTCAAACTAGGGAAGTGTGGATTATTAAGTCTCAAACTCTAATGACTATGGTCTACTAGCTCCGACTCAAAGGACCTTAAAAACCCGGGTTTCTTTCATTCCTCAAGTCTCGTGTGATTTGAAAGTGTCAGTGATAAGACCTTAAGTTAGTTTTGTTTTGTTTTATTTTTGTTTTTTGTTTGATTTTCTTTTGTAGAAGTTTTTTTAAAATTGAATTTTCAATTTTTTTATTATATCTCATAATTTTATAAAAAGGTTTTTTAAGATTTAGAAACATGTATTATTTACACAAAGAATTTAGTATAGTATACATAATAAACACAACTTGTACCCATACCCGATTTTCGATGAAAACTATTAAAGTACGAGCCGTGGATAAAGTACATAGAATACACACACGTCCCCTATACTTAGATTGTGTTATGTCCTCATGGGCACAAAGTGAAATGTAGACATAGCTTGTACCAAGTATAGTCAAGCAAAGAGGAATAGGAAGTCAACACCCCCCTATACTTAGACTTCTAAGGGTCTAAGCAGAGCATAAGTGCATGAAATATCGCGGTCGATGGTGAGAGGGAAAGGATAAAAGTGATGTCGGTCCCCCAATACTTAGGATCAACTCAGCCAAAGTATGACTGAATAATTATAAGTAGGGGATCAAGTAGATCTATTGAGGTACAAGATCAAGGAGGTTTGCCACGGACCTTCTTGCGGAAGTGCAACGGAGATAGTATAAAGATGTAGAGGGTGGTGCAGAGGGGGAGGATGATGAGGTCCAGCTATCGTCATAGTCGTCCTCAGAAGAATAGTAGTCATACGTAGAGGATCTCCAACTATTATCAATAAGAGGTAAGTGCCAATTGATCACAACTGCACTTAATGTACTTACCTGATGCACCACTTCGGGACCGGACGAGGATGCTTCAAAAATCATCTTGTTTCTAAGGTCGAAGGTGACTTTCTTGGTCGGTTTATTAATGTGAGAAGCATTGAGAGGAAGATGGGCAGAGTTCTTCTCCCTATCATGAGTAAACGGTGTGGCGTTTATGGCTTCTTTGTCATATGAATCTCCATAAAAGTCAACCGATTCTTGTAAGGTCATACAAGGCCTCCGGCGAAAGAGCATGTTCATGGTGGCTTTGTGAGTGGTGGATGGGGATCTTTATGTCACCTTATGTTATTTGTAAGTTTCGGTGACACAAGAGATATCGTGAGTCAGCTCCTTGGATGGTTCAAGTATTTCATGAATTACTGTCGACTAAAAAATTGGACCACACAAATAATCGTGACATTCCTCAGAAACATGGTCTAATTACTCATAAGCTCTTGAGTACCGATTCCTCATAGGAGCTATATCAGGATGGGAGGTGTGGTGAGAATCAAAGATCGATCCAACAATTAGCCTATCGGGTGTCTCTCATAGGGTTTGTGTCTGTGTTTCATGAGAGGTCTGGTCATATGGAGTGCTCTTGCCCTGATCTTGACTGTCAGTTGGTGGTTGGGTTTTCTCGGGACCGGGCGTGTCCTTGAGGGCTTGTTCATTGTTGTCCATGTTCGTTAACTTGATGTCTTGATTCTCACAATCGACAATCGTCTTAGCAAATGCTAAGAATATCTTTTCTAAATTGATAGGAGACTCGGACAATTGTCCGTCGTGCTTAATGTTAAGAATAGTAAAGTCCACTTTGTGCTTATCACCTTGGAAGTTTACGACGAAGAAACAATTCATCACGGTCTTTTGATAGATCGATCTGACAAATGAACAATCACCCTTGTCGTTTTGAGTTGTCCGAGCTTTAGTTGATCAAAGATGGACTTAGAGAGGATGTTTAATGTATAGTCGTCGTCTAACCGAACATTAGTGAATGTGGATTCCTCAATTTCATACATGATCCTTATCAACTGCTTGACTTTGCGACTTTAAATTTCGTGATTCATCACCAATTATTTGGCCATAAATATGACATGATATTCAGTCCTTGATCTTTTCTTGCTCGTATTTTTAAGATTCAATCAACTCTTCGTAAATCTCTTAAGATCATGCACATATTCTATGGCCTTAAATAATGAAAGCTCTAAGATCATACTCTTGCAAAATGCATCCTTTCATAATTGTCATTTTTTTAATTTTCAAGTTTTCCAAATTTTTGGATATTTTCAGCGTGTTGGTCAGTTAGTTAGTCAGAGGTCAGTGGTGGTTCTATCTGAGTGTAAGCCATGTGATGGACTTGTGATTCCCAAGGTGGTCTCCTCACTTCTTCTTGATTCTTTGTTGAAAAAAATGAGATTATATATTTATTCAATAAAATCATTTGCTCTATGGTTGATCTGTGCAATCTCATTCTTAAACATCTCTTGGCTTAGTGATGAATAATCATACTCCATATGATATAATTTTGGCATGTAGTTCTGAGCAGAGTAGTGATTATTCATTGGATTTGCAGTCTTGTCATGAGTCATATTTCCTCGACTCTGGATTTCTCATGAATTGTTGAAGGAAAATTGGTCGTACTTGGGATGACAGTCATCCTAAGTAGGAGGTGGTTTAAAAGTCGGGAAGTCCATAGTAATCAGAAATGTATTTCTCTGTCAAAATAGGTTACTCTATTTTCCGTCCTTAAATCTTCCTTCTCTATCGTGTTCATTTGAAAGTCAGAATGCAAGAGTTGTTTAGTACATGAAGAAGTGTAGACATGGGGAGGAGTGAGTGGGGTAGAGGGAACGATGGAAATAGGGGAACGATTTCAAAGAGAGGGTTCCCTTGTAAAGAAAGAAAGGTAGAGTATCACGATGTGATCGTGTACGATGGATCCACAGAGTCTGGGTATGAAGACCAATGTGCTGACATCTTCTCGAGAGAAAGGTGGAGAATAATTTACGAACCTCGATCTACTTGTAATTGTGAAGACTTTGATGCACACAAAACAAACACAAAACAAATTCGTAGACTCACTCACTCGAATTTTGTGAATGCACATTAGAGTTTGACCACTTATCTTTTCAAATTTATATTAATAAAAAATTATCTTTTGAGCATATTAAGCGACACTTTAGATTTAGGAGAGTGTCACAAAGACTGGTCTGAATTCGTATGGTTAGTTGCACCTACTTTCAACCAGTATGGGTGTAAGTACAGACTGTACAATGGTTACCTGTATTATTTCAAGACGATGTCTTATATATTGTCCTTTAACCACCTAATCTATTAAGAGAAATCGTAGCTCCCTCACTAAGAAATAGTTAGTCATTTTAAATTTAGTAGTCAGAATGAAGCCTCCAAATTTCGGCTCTACCCTAAATATGAGATTCTTATCCTTAGAAAAATAATGAATGGATTTCTCTCCACTAGACATAAGGGTTAATTTTATGTTAAATTTATATACTGTCACCTTGATTAGAAGTCATGATTTTAGATTAGAGTTGTCATTTGAGTTTTATGTGAGCACAGGAAAATCACGCCTAATGAATAATCCCATTTCCTTCGATTCTTAAGTTGTAAAACTGAGGTAGATGATTGAGAAAGCCAATGCAAGAGTTTAAATAAATGATGCATGCTAAGAAGAAGACTTACAACATGTTCTTTATGTGAAATGCAATACAAGGAATTAAAATTTACACTAAATGATATGCACAGATGAAAACTCCCTAAACAGATAGTTCTATTGGCGGGACAAATTGATTTAAAAATTTGGGCTAAGTCGAATGATATATAGTGTGTATAGTTAGTGAAAAATGTGTGACCTAAAAATTACGAGCACACTAAAAAATAAATCTAAGCTAGCATATGTGCGTCGATTTTATATGCCACTCAAGTCTGGTCCCAACCACACAAAGATTGAAACAGACCGCGTATACCACAAAATGTCCAGTCCATGTTATTACAAAAAACTAGGCTTCATAGAAAGGGATCCTGAAAATGATGCATGAAATAAACTAATCTAATTCACTCACACACAATAAAATTGAAAGTAGACTTCTTCTTCTTTACGGATCCTTGAATGTATATTCAAAATTGCTCTGAGTTATCTCTGAAGAGAGAAAATACGGTTAGTATTTGTAGTGAGAGAGATGATGCAATTAAAATTAAATGCAAAAATAGAATGCAAAAATAAGATAAAAATGACAAAGAAATTAATTTCACGAAAAATATTTATATAAATTAATAAAAAATCCTAAGAATACGATATTCCCCGACAATGGTGCCATTTGATGGATGTGAAATACCCTCTTTAATACTCGATAATTATAGTATATGAGACAGATTTCGATTCAGCAAAAACCACAATCTTTGAATATTGTGGAGAATTTTTACTTGGTAAGTTTACCAAGGTCGAACACATGGAATAGTGATTTTTAGTTGCATGATTTCAAATTAATAAATAGTTACCAAGTTAATTTCTGTGTTAGAAATAATGTGAAAATCAAGGAAATGAAATGCGATGATGGAAAATAAACTGAGATGATGGAGGTATCTGTGATTATATTTTTAATCCCAATAATATTAATCAGTATCCTCAAAGGAAAATCACAGATCAAATAGATATCATCAAGAAATGTATTCAATTCGAATCAAAACTGCAGATGAGAATGGCAATAGATATATGAATAATCCTGCAATTTAATGAGATAAAAAACAATCCTGATATTAAAATCCTCTCTGTTGATCCTCAAGTAAATATAATTTAATCACATAAAACATCGAGAATTAAATTCATTTTTCTTCAGTCGAATCCCCGACAAAGATTAAATCCTAAAAAATCATTAATATTAATATAAGAGAATCAATCGAATTCAGGTCCCCATGGTCGAATCACTGGATATATCAACAATCAGCCATCGTATGCCAAATTACTCCTTAAATAATTATCATCAATACAAAACTTTTGATCAATTTACATGATATATAAAATGAAAGAGTACGGAATAAGCTTCAAAAAGACACATTGTGTGCTAAAATCGGAGTTGTTATGTGACAGTTATGCTAAAATGAAGTTTTAGGAACTAAAATGTAATAAAAATAATAGGAGTTTTCTTCTCAAATGGGTCTCTGAAGGACTTATCTATAATATTCAAAACTCAGACGGGCCTCCCTACAATTTGCCCATACTCGCACGTGCAGGGCATGTGATGATGGGCTGGAAGGACCTATACGTTTTTTCTTTGAAAACAAGGGGTTGATGCAATTTCCCCCAATGCATGCACAAGGCATGAGCGTGACAAATCACAATTTCACCCCCCCCTTAATTATGTGGAATTAGTGCAGTTTAGTCAAGCAAAGTTGGATTTATCAAAAACCGCTTAAGACTTTATCAATTAAATTAAAGCGGTCGATCTTTATTTTACTTGGGCAAGCCATGGTCGAACTCAAGGACACGGGCCTCTTAAGTATGAATCTACTCTTATTATTTCGATTAAGCATTTGATTAAGAACACATAGATCAATGAACATAAAGACATTCAATGCAGACATACAATGAAGATGAAAACATGAAGCAGACTATTTTTATTTGATTTTTATCTTGCAAAGAGATGCAATGTTGCAATTATGCAAAAAATGCCCTAATCAGATAAAACAACTGAGCAATAAAAGATAATCAATTTTAGGATCCATTTACAAAGCAATTTTCATTGAGCATGTGACACTATGTAATTAGAATTGCTCAATAAAAGCCAAAGTGTCAAAACATAAATCTAGGCATGACATTAGGAAGACAATGAAACTAGCTTCGAAACGCCACTTAAATCAACTAAATTGGAGCGCAATTTCACCCTCTTAATTATGTTGAATTAGCACGTTGTAGTCAGGCAAAGTTGGATTTATCAAAAACCGCTTAAGACTTTATCAATTAAATTAAAGCAGTCGATTTTCATTTTACTTGGGCAATCTCAAGGTCGAACTCAGGGACACAAGCCTCTTAAGTATGAATCTAGACTCTCATTATTTCGATTAAGTGTTGGATTAAGAACACATAGGTCAATGAACACAAAGACATTCAATGTAGACATACAATGCAGATGAAAACATAAATCATACCCTTTTTATTTGATTTTTATCATGCAAAGAGATGCAATGTTACAACGATGCAAAAATGCCCGAATAAGATAAAACAGCTGAGCAATAAAAGATAATCAATTTTAGGATCCATTTACAAAACAATTTTCATGGAGTAGATAATTGAAGGCATAAAAATCATTGAGCATGTGATACTATGTAATTAGAATTGTTCAATAAAAGTCAAAGTGTCAAAACAAAAATCTATGCATGTCATTAGGAAGACAATGAAACCATCTTCGAAACACCACTGAAATCAACTAAATTGGACCTCGGATGCTCAAGATATCGACGAAAGAGTCCAGGGGCATAAACGCAGAAAAATACGCAAAATAAATAAGGAAAATACTATAAACAAGTCCCTGGAAGGACCTAAATATAACTATGCAAAGTCGCGAGGCCTTTCCTATAAATTACCCACATGCACGAGGGGTAGATACGTGTGCTTTGCACATGATGGCAGGACCTGTTATCATTTGAAGAAGATGCGTAGGCCTCCATGAAAATTACCCAAACACTCACGTGTCTAGATACGTGAGGTCAGGCTTGGCAATCAGTGCAGGCTCGGGGAGAGGTTCAGTCCACGTGTCTTCTGCTGAGGCTCCAGCGTGGCTATGGTGACCCAAGTTGGGAGGCTCGGATTGAAGACTTAGAGATGACTTGGCACTGACACGTGGCTCCGTGAGAACCATCCGATCATCGAGATCGAATGGTGTCTGTAAGGGTGCGGGGGTGGCGATGTGGTTGGATGTAGGCCGTCCGATCTTGCCAATTGGACGGTAGCTGTACTCTTTGGCGGTCTTCATCCTCTGCAAGATTGGCGGCAGGATTAGGACTCCGACGAGATGCCTGGATCTCCGCCTCTCTTCTCCGGGCCTGATGTAGCTCCCTGAAGCATTATAGAAGCTTGTCGAGGAAGCTTGAAGCACGGGCTAGGTGCAACATGGCCTGAAGGAGTGCGTCGACGTCTCTATGCCGGAGGTGAAGCATGCGAAGGTTGCTTTGGCGATGGTTCCGACCATTTATGAAGGTGCCTGCAAATGTTAGCCTGGTAGTCGAAGCGTGCATGTGAAGCATGTGAGTAAAGTGAGGCAGAGTGGAAGCCTATGCGAACGGAGAAGGTGAAGGCTCAAGTGCTCCTCCATTGTGAAGGGCATAGCAGATGGGTCAGAATGGCCGGGGGGTATGGAAGAAAGGGGAAGGTAGGTGTAGTGTGCGCGAAGACGGTAGAAGCTGGGTGAAGCTACAATGATGGTGATCGGAGGGTGAACGTATGTGTAGAGTCCTAATAAATTCCGAGAAATCAAAAGAAAATTCAAAGGAAGATCGGAGAACTTACCGGGAGCGATGACAAAGCGATATTCTAGGAGCGGGCTTCTAGACGAAGCCCTGGTCTTCGTTTGAGCCCCGTGGCAACTGGGAGCAGCTCGTCGGCATCAGAGCATCGAGGTCCTAGCCTACAATGGCCAGAGGTCTCATCAGAGGCTCTATCTTTGTCGCGCCTTCAATCTGACCTCCACCTTGTCATGGGGAGAAGAAAGGGCCTGGGCGAAGCCCCGAGTACAAGTGGACAGTTCTAAATGGTTGCCGGAGATGGCTATTTCAAGGGTTGAAAGTTGGAGGTGCTGGTGATGGCCACCGTTCTTTGCGGGGGTGATTTGGAGCGAGGTTGAGGGAGATATGGAGCGAGTGGGTCCCCGTGAGGATCATGGAGGAAAGGGCTTCATCGTGGGGTAGTCGAAGAGTGGTGAGGGTGGCTGAGGAGATGGCGAAAATGGGAAGAGCACGACGGGTGCACGAGGTGGGAAACGTGGGAGAGAGGGAGGACCAAAGGTAGAAGACGGTTGTGTGACCGTTGGATCGTGTGATCCAACGGTCAGGAGATGGGTGTGCATGTGTGGTTCAGATTAGATCGATGAAGGGCCCCATCAATGGCTAAGAGAGCGCCACGTGTCGAAATGGGAAGAAGGTGGAGGCGAGCGGTCCTGATTCAATCTACAGATGGATTGGAATGATTGAATCAAAGAGTAGATGAACGGTGAAGATGTGAGGTGCATTAGATCGATCGGGCGACGGTGTAAATGACACGTGGCGAGAAGAGACTTAGGCAGTGGCGGACAACCGTGATTTGTTCTGGGAATAAATCAAAGGGATGAGGATGAGGTGTGGATCAGCGATCGAGATTGAAGGGGAAGAAGGCGATCAGATGGTGGTCGAAGGAGGATGCGTGGCGCGCGGAGATGCGGGCTTGGTGGCGCAATCAGAAAGCGCCATGTGGCCCAATCAGGTTTTCGAGAAGAAACCCCCGTGAAAGATGGAGAAAATGGACGAATTTGGGAAAACTCAAAACATGAAAGTTGTAGATCTCGATGAGATCTACAAGTTTCATATTTTTTATAATCTATTTTCTGATATCTTTCTTTGATTACAGAATTCAATATTGTTGTTCCGTCAATACACTAGAGGACAAATGCGAGAAAGGGGCTCTCATTTCCAGTATACCATAATTTAATATTGAAATTAGTGTCTAAATAATATAAATAAATTTAGGGGCATTGACCAAAAATGGAAACGAGGTCGAATGAATGGAGAAATATTTTTATGAGTGTTTTTAAGGGTATAAAAACACTATAATTTTTACATTTGTTATTTTTTGTATTTTTATTTTATTCTAAGGTTCATGTGTATATACAATATTTTATCTGGTTTTAACCGGCATTAATTTAAGCAAGAGGGTTAATATTGGCAAGTTAAGATGATGAAACCGAGTTTCATCAGTGCATATGGAGGTTCGAAGGCGGCATGGGCGTCGAGGCTGTGGCTCGGGTTGAGGCGAAGGCCTGGGGGACCTGAGCCTCCACGCGGCTTGCATGAAAGGCTCAGATTTCTCAAGACTCGAGGAGCGAGGATGTGCCTCGTGTTGTGGCGTGATAGCTGGTGGGTCGTCAGATCAAGGGCTTTTGCCCGATTCGACGATCATGATGGTGGAGGCGACGGGCGACGGGGTATTGAAACGTAAAGCCCGGGGCAGTTGGAGAGGTAGGAGCGGCGGTAGGGGTCGTACATAGGAGGCGATGGTGGTACGTGGCTCCGCGGAGGCAGTGGTGGATATCGATGAAGGGTGATTCGCCTAGGGCGGAGTGGAGTTTTGGAGCAGCGGTGAGAGCAAACGATCTGATGTCGACGAAGGTCGTGGAGGTGCGTTTGCTGGAGGCAGAGAACATGGTTCTCCTGGAGGGAGGAAGGAACGTGAGCTCGCTTCCAGATGATCACCTCAAAGGAGCGATGATGGCTCCTCAATGCTTGGTTCCAAGTGGACGAAGCATCATAGAGATCTAAGGGACGTTTGGATCTCACCTTGGAAGAAGTCATCGTCGAGGTGGGTCGCTATCATCGACCACCCTTGCAGCTATTTGAAGATGTGGCAGATGTCGAGTAGCGAGGGAGGCAACTGCTTATAAAAGAGGAGGTGGTAGCAACTGAAGAGTAAAGATGGAGGCAGTGGAAGGTGAAGCGGCAACGGACTGCAACGGTCGCGATGTGCGGCTAGGGGAGGAGTGTGAAATGCTTGTGGGGAGGAAAGGGCAGGGATAGGGGACATGTGCCTCGCACGTGACCCGGAGAGGGGTAGGGTCCCCTGCGAGGCACTTGATCAGGAGAGAGAGAAATGGATGCAGGTCACGTGCTCTACACGTGACATGAGAGTCCGAGAGAGAGAGATGAAGAGAGAGAAAGAGGGAAAATAAGGAAAATAAAGGGATAAAACTAAAATTAAAGTACAATAAAAATATAAAGATTAAATACATAAAAAATAAATAAAACTCAAAGAAAATCAGAAAGGGATAGTAAATGAAGTCAGAACAAGAAATGATCGACCCAAAAGTTGCTCGTCTCGACAAGATATACAACGTTTGTGAAGAATCAAAAATCAAAAGAGGTCAACTGTATAAAATTACTTTTGGATCTACTCTATAAATAATAAAATACCATATTTTGTATTTTGTAATATTTTAATTTTTTAGTTGACTTTAATTAGTGGATTAATTTACATACAATATATACATTATTAATCTAATTTTTGTGGATTTTTATCAGCTAAAAAGGTAATATAAAACAACAAAGATGAAGTATGTACAAAATATACAATGTCAGATTTTTACATTTTCTCTTGATTTTCTGATATTTTGGACTTTATTTTTTATGACAAATTAGTTAATTAATGAAATAATAATTTAGAGAAATCTGGTTAAAATAAATATTATTTACGCATAAAACAATATACTCAATCAGGGTTAAAATAAGGGTGATTTATTTGCATATTTAAACCGTAATATTAACACAATTAATAATTGTTAATTAATCAAATTTAAGGGGTTTATGTAGTGATTTATCAAGAGTATTTTGCTAAAACATCCATATAGAGTAGATGAATTCCGGATTCATCAATGGGGTGAAAAGAAAAAATATGGGAATATATATAATTAGAAGCAAAAAGAAAATAAATGGAAATATATAATTAGAATAAATATTCATCCATTTTTTCTTTATCTAACTATTCTCCATCTTTGGGAAAAAAGAGATTAATAAGGATCCTCCTCTTTGAAAAAAGTATAATTGTAATATAGTGTTCTGATAAGGGATAATGATTAAGGTGGGGATAGATGATAAATGATGTTTTTACTTGTTAGGTTAATTTGAGGGATAGGGAAGGGGAAATAAGTAGGCATGTATATAATGGATGTTGTAATTATGATTGTGATCATTATTTTGAAATATTTATGCAAATATAAAGTTTATTTATCCCGTGTGAATATTCACTTATATTTAGACAATATCCACTTATCCAGAAACAAGGTCCATTTATCCGTGTATGGATTTGTAAATATGTGTATATCAAAATTTTAATGAAACAAACTTGAGGGAAGCCTATGATTTACAAGTTTAGTTTGCTTACTTAATCGATCCAAAACATATGTTCAAGTTCAGTTCGTTTATTTTCAAATCGAATCTGAATCGAACTTTTAGCGAGTTGAAATCAAGTGCATATCAAACTTGAGAATTTTCTGACGGTCCTAGTGCCGTCCAACGTGAGACGACTTTAAAGATTTTACGAAGTATACCCCTATAGTTCTAGAATATGTTATTAAATGCATCTTAAGTTTCTACATGATGCATATAGATCCATGCACGTCTTCTTATTTTATTTTTTATATTTTATTTTTATTAAATGTTTCATTTATGCCAAAAAGTATTGGAAAATTACAATAGATGACCTAAACCATGATCTTTCACATATAATTTTTATTAAGCATTCAAATTTAAATTTATTTTTTTAAATATGAAAACAAGTCCAAATTCCCTACCTAGCATTTAAAAATCCATAAAAAATTGAAATATGCCTCCAAGAATTCCAAGAAAATTATATTAGCTAGAATTTAGTATATTTTTCCACATACCCAATAATCATTAAAAATATAAAGTATAAAATAAAAATGTGAAAAACCCTAAAAACCTTATAAAAATGACAAAATATTCTACGAAATCTAAAATATTTATTTTTGGGATTAGTTCTGAACTTACAAATATTTTTAAAACCCTAAACAATATCTAAATTTTTATATATTTGCATTTTTTGTGTATTAGTCAATTCAAATATATATATATATAATTAGAAACATATCATAAAAAATTCATATGAAAATAAATAAAAAATGCAAAAATATTATGTTTCGTTTATTTTTAACTTTTTATGACTTATTTTAAAATCCAGTAAGAAATTATCTACATTATTATCTATATATTATATATTTTTTGTATATTGTCTATAATATTGATTACCTTAATTAAAAAGGAAAAAATAAATAAAAAATTTACCAATTTAAGAAACATATAAAATTAAAAACTGTTTAATAACCATAAAAAATTGCATATAATTTAAAACCCACAAATGTAATTAAAAACAAAAACACAAAAACAAGAAAAGATAGAAAACATGAAAATAATTAACAATAATTTCGTATCTACCTTGCTTCCATGTATTCGACACTCTTCACTACTTATGGATATACACATTTTAGAAGAGTTATAATAAATTTCGACTCACACACTATGATTTATCATGGGTTGATTGTCGATCAATTGAGTACTCGATCATCGCAATGATTACTGATCTAACCTTATTAGGAGCAATAGACCGGGCATTCTATCTATCAATCTCCTACTACGAGAGCCACGTAGAATAAGGGCCAAGACACAATCAAACTAGTTTGATGCCATACAACCGTTGAAGCCGAGGGAATAACATATGCTCCAATGCACATGCCATGGTGATTTTGTATAACAGGACCTGAAACTTCGTTGAGTAGCACCTGAGTCCCCATGGTTGTGAGAATACGTAGAGCACACATGAAATGTTTGTGTGTTTTTCACGAAACCCTTTTTGGACCCTTTGAATTGTCGATAACCCCCTGCCTTTTTTAGCTTTGTATTTTCTAACAAAGGTCATAGACCTCCTATTCGAATTGAATTTCCTCTTAATCCATGGAATTTTTAGTTTAACTTTTTTTGTTAGATTAAGGATCTGAACTCGGCAAAACTCATTGTTATTTATGTTCTTTATGCTCTTCATCTTTACTCTAAAACAACCTTCTGCTTCGATCCAATTTTGGTATGTATTTTCATGTTTAGTTCAGCTTTGTTGGAAATATTGTATTTTTTTTATCTTGGATAAATGCATTCCATTTGAAGGAGTTTCTTCTCGAACAGGAGATAAACCCTTGTACGAGGTTCCATATCTCGAGGTATCCTCTATAAAAGGTTTCCTTTATATGTATAAGATAACTTAGGGTAAATCATGTGCCTATAAACAGTTTAGACTACAACAAAAGTAGTTCTTCTGGTAAGCGTTTGCCATGACCAAGATAGGGCAATCTTAGTCCTATGATGTACCTCGTGTCTAGGGGTGAAATTATATAAATATTTGTGCATTGTGGTTTGTTCATTTAATGATTGAGCATTAGATTGGGTTTTCCGATCAACATAGCCCATCATAAACTCAAACCATGAATCAATTGGGCAGGCTTTGGCTCGTGATATAAGCTCATATAGACATTTGGGGCATGTTTGGGTCAAGTTCGGTTTGTTTATTTTCGAATTGGATCTGTATCTAACTTTTTCTGAGCCGAATTTGAGTGAATGTCGAACTTGAAAATTTTCTGACTGTCCTAATGTCGTCTAACGTGAGATGACTTTAAACATTTTGCAAGGTATACCCCGATAGTTAGAGGACATGTTATTGAATGCATGTTAAGTTTTTAAATATTACATATAGGCCCATGTGGTTCTTTTTATTTATTTTATTTTATTAAATGTTTATTTTATTCCAAAAGTTATAGGAAAATTATAATGGATGACTGGGACCATGATCTTTCGCATATAATTTTTCTTAGGCATGTAAACTTATTTTCTTATTTTTAAAAATACGAAAACAATTCCATGTTCCTTTTTTAGCATTTAAAATCCATAAAAAATCGAAATATGCCTCCAAGAATTAAAAGAATATTAGTTAAATTTTAGTATATTCTTCCACATACTCGATAATCATTAAAAAATATAAAATATAAAACTTAAAAATTTAAAAACCCTAAAAACCTTATAAAAATCACAAAATAATTTATAAAATCCAAGATATTTCTTTTTGTCTCCCATTTTAGTTATTACATATAGTATATATATTAAAAACAATTTAGGGTTAATTTTAAACTTATAAATAATTTTAAAACCCTAAACAAGTTGTAAAATTTGATCTGTGCATTTTTATGTATTAATATATTTAAAGATCTATAAAAATAGAAAAATGTCATAAAAATTAACATAAAAATAATACAAAAATGTTGTATTTCATTTACTTTAACTTTATCTGACTTATTTAAAAATTCAAAAAGAAATTATCTATATTATTATCTAATTTTTGTAAATTTCCTATAATATTAGTTACCTTAATTAAAAAACAAAAAAGAAATTAAAATTTTGCAAAATAAAAAAACATATAAAAATAAAAAATATTTAAAATAAAAAACTTTTGCATATAACTTGAAACCCACGAACATAATTAAAAGTAGAAACATAAAAACAATAAAAGATAAAAAAACATAAAAATAAATAATAATAAGTTCATCTCTACCATGCTTCCATGTTTTCGACACTCTTCTATACTTACGCCTATACACATTTTAGAAGAGTTATAATAAATTTTGACTCACGCACTTTGATTGATTTTTCCACATTACGGGTTGATTGTCGATCGATGAGCACTCGATCATCGCAATGATTACTGATCTAGCCTTATTATGAGCAATAGACCGGGCATTCTATCTATCAATCTCTTACTACGAGAGCCACGTAGCATAAGGGCCAAGACACAATCAAACTAGTTTGATGCCATACAACCGTTGAAGATGAGGGAATAGTCATATGATCCATCGCACGTGCCATGGTGATTTTGTATATAAGGAAATGAAACTTCATTGAATAGCACCCGAGTCCTCACGGTCATGAGATTACGTAGAGCACACGTGAAGTGTTTGTGTGTTTTTCATGAAACCCCTATTGGGCCCTTTAAATTATCGATAACCCCCTACCATCGTTTTAAGCATTGTTTTTATTAACAAAGATCATAGAACTCCGCACATTCGAATTAAATTTCCTCTTAATCTATGGAACTTTTTGGCTTAACTTTTTTGCTGGATCAAGATTTGGGCTCAACAAAACTCATTGTTATTTACGTTCTTTATGCTCTTCACCGTTACTCTAAAACAACCTTATTCGATCCAAATTTCTATGTATTTTCATGTTCAGTTCAGCTTTATTGAATATTGTATTTTTTTAATCTTGGCTAAATGCATTATGTGAAGGAGTTTCTTCTCGAATGGGAGATAAACCCTTGTACGAGGTCTGTATCTTGAGGTGTCCTCTATAAAAGGTTTCCTTTGTGTGTATAAGATAACTTCTAGTAAATCGTGCACCTATAAACGATTTAGATTACACCAAAAGTATCTCTTCTAGTGAGACTTTGCAATGACCAAGGCAGGACATGCTTGGTCATGTGACGTACCTCATGTCTAGGGTGAAATTATATAAATATTTGCGCATCGTGGTTTGTTTGTTTTATGGTTGAGCATTAGGTCGGGTTTGCCGATCGACATAAACATCATAAACTCAAATCCCAAATAAATTGGACGGGCTTTGGGTTGTGATATACACTCATATAGACTTTTGGGACATGCTTGGGACTAGTGATGTTCAAACCTAGGGATGTCAATCTAGGTATACTCGTTGGGTACTCGACCCAAACCCGCCACATTTAAGGACCCAAAACCTGCCTCGTTTATTTTTGGATGGGTTTGGGTCTTGAATTTACTGCCCATGTGGGTATGGGTATGGGTTTGAGATTGCCTTGTGGGTACTCGAACCTGAACCCATCCTAAACTCGAATAGATAATAAATATAAATATAGATATGTGTGTTTCATTTTAGTCAAACTGATCAAATCACTCCTTATTTAATGGGTGTCAAGTTGTATACATAAAAATCTAACTCAATTTCTCCTTTTTACCCATTTAGTCATGTCCAATTATCCTTTTGTATCTTCAATAAATAAAAATTACCAACCCAAAAGAGTTAACACCTTATATATATAAACTTTAGCATTCTCTACACATTACACATCTTTGTGTACCAACATATTACACCATCTTCCTCTGTTTAATCTACGTATGAAAATCTTATGTACATTTATCAGTAGCTTATAGTTTTATTATGTCAAATATGTGTGTACCCATTGGGTACATGGGTATCCGTCAGCTATATGGGTACTCGATAAAAATTATCCGTTTAATAAATGGGCGGGTATGGATAGTGATTTTATAAATGGGCACGGGTTTGGGAATATTGATACCCATCTCAAACCCGACCCGTTGACATCCCTACATATCATAATATTGTTATGTATTTCTTTATCATGTTCCAAAGGGCATCAATGGATATAGATTCATGCCTTGTAAATCAAAGGTACCCTCGTCGTGGATGTTTGTATAGAAAGCTCGTTGTAGTTGGTTTTTTTGAGAGAAAACTCACGATTTCAAAAGTCACTGCACATAAAATGGCTTCTTCAATGTGCATATAAGATGAACCATATCTTTGTGAATATTGTTTGGTTGTTATTTTGCTTTCGTTGTCACACGTTGCTAAGCTAATTATGTTCGGGGATCGGTAAAAGCTATGGTACATTGTATCCGGTCCCCTCTCGAGTTTCTGGATCACTGATGGCTATTGAAAGACAACACCGATGAATGCTTGTTACCCTTTCTCAGCTTATAAGAAACAATCCTAATAAAAAGTACGACCGATAAGATTACTTATATTATGTTTCGGTTTTGTATCATGATATTACCTTTCGATGTTGAGCGTGAAATCAAACAAAGTACATTTTTGGGTTTTATCAGTTGTGCCCTCCTAAGATACTGCAATATCAGTTATGCCCTCCTTTTTTTGGAATATCAGTTATGACTCATACTTATTGCACTGTTTATCACTTGTGCCATTCTGTTAAGTTCACTGTCAATAAGTTGAAATAAACCATAGTTTATTCAAACATGGTTTGGTTAACAATGACATAAATGTCAAAATCAACTCCCTCCATCCTTTGCCCAACACATCCCTCCTTTTCTTCCTCTTCTCATGTATAGTAGTAGAACACAGGATCTCCACCGCCTCCTTCTTTTCTTTCTTCTTCTTCGGTCAATTTCGACCCCCTCATCTGGTTCCTCCCTCTCCAATCCAGTCTCATCCTCCTCCTCTCCTCCCTTGCCGGCTATGGGATCTCCTCCGTTCGAAGCCAGAAGATGTGAGGGCGTGGGGAGGTGTGGCCATCGATGGAGGGGCTGGAATAGGTTGATGGAGGAGGGGTGTGGGGGGTTCGAAGGAGAGGTCGGGAGGAGGAGCGTGATGATGGAGAGGGCTGGAGGAGGTGAGGGCCGCAGAGGAGGTGCCTGAAGGAGGTAGGGTCGACGGTAAGAAAAGACTAATGACTGATCTGCTTTAGATGTCACTTAGAAAATACTTTTATGTCTAAAAATTAACATCCGTTTGAAATGTAGGTGGATGACAACCATCCATTTGGGACGTAAGCGGATGACAACTAACTCGAGGATCTTACGTGATAAAACTAGAAAAAGTAAGTAGCACAACTGATACCTCAAAAAATCGTGCATAACTGATTTGCAATATTTCAGTAAGGCACAACTGATTAAGATCTTACGTTTAATGAATGCATTGCAGTTTTCCCCTCGTTTTTACATATAATTTATCCCATGTATAGTTAATGGCACACTATGAATTTAGCCGACGATTATGCCTCACACGGTGCAAATAAAGTCCATAGAAATGATGTTTCCGGCCCAACCGCAGAACAGTAGTGATCCAACCTTGTTCTTCCGCGTCCCATCGTGGACTCAACGGAACGTTTCTCCGGCGGGGAGAGAGAGAGAGAGAGAGAGAGAGAGAGAGAGAGAGCCAGTGTCCGGTCGGATGGCGTCGGTCCCCACACCGGAGCACGCCCAGAGCCAGGTAGGGATCACTCGCTGCCTCCGATCACCAGATCTGTTTCTCTCTCCACCCTTTTCTATCTAGTATATCCGACCCAAGATCAAGAACAACATATCGCGCTTTCCTGAAAGCAAATTGGGGAGTGCCGACGAAAGAAGATCTCAATGGGATCGACAGAATTCAAGTGCTCATGTTTTTTTTCTCTTTAAATGCTCATATCCTTTTGGATCATGTGAAAATTCATCTCCTGCCACTTTACTATGCTTTCAAGCTGCACAGCAAGCTATGCAATGTTTCAGCTTAAAGTGTGTTTTCTTGTAAAGATCGTTTTATGTACCCTCCTGTTACCCATTTTTACTTACGTATACCGCATTGCCACATTCCGTTCTTTTTAGATGAGGTGCATTGTTTCAGGCCCTTCATGCTAAAATATGATTCTAAATTGTTTTCACAAAAAGAATTATACAAAAAATGCGGGTTCGTATGATTGTGAGGGATTCGACCATGCTGCAGCTTGTTCCTGTTAATGAAAATCTCCGTGAATCGACATATCTCTCAAATATGTTATTATTTGCTCAAGCATTTTCCGTTTCTTTATCAGTTTGGCTTCCTATCAGATTGCTAATAATTTCCACTGGCAGGGTGACAATTTGTTTCGTGGATTCACCCGGTTATGCAAAGGCCTTGCAGTGCTATTGGTTGGGGGATATGTACTCGTCCAGATTTTCCCATCATCCGTTGCTTACCTTGCTCTGATTCCTGCAAGGTTTGATTTTTAAACTCGGAGTAGTTTTGTATTTTTAAGCAGCTTTAGATTCGTTTTGATACTTCTTTAAAAGAACTATACCCATTGAAGGAACGACGACTTTGTCGCTGAGCTGCAATCCTCATAATATTCATGATAGAAAGACTTTGACAGATATTTACAAAGGTCTCCACGATAAATGTAGGCTATGTTTGGATGGAGGGACTAAGAAGGAAGGGGAAAGGGAGAGGAAATGAAGGAATGGAAATATAGATGTCGACAGGTTGGATTTGGGGCGTATATCATTATCCAAAACCCATACTTGTTTATAAATCACTATCCAAACCCGCCAATTGTTAAACGGATATTTTTTAGCGGGTGCGCATATACCCATCGGATGCTATTGCACCCAACGGGTGCCCACATATGACATATCCAACATAGAAATAATCCCAAGCTAGTAAAATGTAAACAACATTTCATACATGGATCACAAAGAGGGACTATACAATAGGTTGGAACATAAAGATGTATAATGTGTATGGAATATTGAAGATTTATATAGATCAGGTGGTTATCTCTTTTTGGATAGTAACTTTTGTTTATCAAATACACACAAGCTAGTTATATTTAAATCAGTGGAGGGAGGGGTGAAAATCGAGTTGGACTTTTATATACGTAGATTGGGAACTATATGATATGAGTTGGATTTGACTAGTTCGACTAAGATGTGACATACACATATGCACACATTTATGTTTACCTCTATTTTTTGTATTTATTTTTTGTATTTTGGTTTGAAGTGATTTCTAGTTCGGGTACCCATAAGGAAATATCGGGCCTAAATCCATACTCGCATAGGTAGTAAGTGTAGACTTAAATCTACATAAAAATAATTGAGATGAGGCCTGGGTCCTTAAATCGAGCGGGTTCGGACCGAATCCCCAACGAGTACACACATATTAACATTCCTAGATGGGAAGGAGAGGTAGAATAGACATGGGAAGGATAGAGAGGAACAATGGTAAATGATTTTTCTTGGATAGAAGGAAATGAATGGGGAGTAAAATAGCTTTTTTGACGTTTGGACGTGGAAGTGAATGCAACAGAAGGGTGTAGAGAAATCATGATTTAAAATAAATTTACCTATATAGCATTAAAATCTCCTAATATATCCATTGTTCAAATGCATAAATAGATTATAAATAGAAAGTGGGCAAAAGGGACGCATAACATGAATAAATTATAAATTGAAAGTGGACAGGATTGGGATTTATACAAATCCACTACATCATTACCTTAACAACCTTGATTAGGGATTGCAAAGAGGTTTCCGAGTGAACTTGATCTACAATGAGACAAAACGAAGTACTTAACTAATAAGTGGAGTATTCAAAAAATGGAATAGAACTGAACTTAATGCAAAGTCTATGCTTTACTCTTAGTATTATTCTCATTTACTTTCTTTATGGTTAAAGAATGGTTCATTGATTTCCAAGTTGAAGTTATGAATGAAACCATCAAGCACGTATGAGAGCACTGATTGTGAGTAACTTCCTTCAACAACTTATTTGTAAACAACCACGAAGGAAGTAAAGTCATAAACTTTCTCTTCGAGCTTAATGGGTTCACTTTATCAATCTCAACAGGGGTACTACTGCATTAGCTCATCATGTCGCTAGGGGATACGGTTCTTGCTTCGCCTTTGTGGCTAGCATGTCGGACTATGGAAAAAGTTAAGACCTTGACGACCTATGCTGTAGCTGGTGGGGTACACCATACACGGGTTACAAGGACCTGAAATTAAGACACTGAAGGTAACAAATGCGTGCGATTCCTTATAGTGGGTTCGTCTGACAGAAGCGATCACCTTGTTCATAAGGAAGATTCTTACATGCAATAAGTTGAGAGAGGAGAACATAATTAATCTTTACACGAGGGATCAGAATTGCGGATAATTATTTTATTTTTTAAAAGTCAAAGAATGCCCAGAATAGATTGTTCATTCGAGCATAAAAAATCTTCATCCATAAAATTCATTCGTACTAAAAACTTACACGAGGCTTTATAGTACACGAATCACTTCTCCCCTTTCGGATTACAGATAAGGTCCCATTATTTCAAAAAAGGGGAATTTATTTCAGAATAATCAATTCTTAAATAAAGTGACCACATCATGGTTAAATCATGACATCTATTCTCTCCAAACCAAATAAGAATGAGTGATAACTCCCACTTATTCTTGGGTCAAATTAAAAAAATTCCACATATTATTCGTATTCACTATCCATCACGTGAACGTGGCCTGGAGGTATGCTAATATCCTCCTCATCATTCCCCTAATCAAGGTATATCTCGTCTTCCAATCAAGGTGTGCTTGATCCTTGTTTCTTATTCCTTTTCATTACTTGTCCCCTCATCCGGATGTGACCTGAAGGTTTGTTAATGACTACTGCGACAAAGAGTCTTATCAAGATATCTCCAACCAATCCCAAATCTCATTTGCAAACAGATAATGGAAGAATAAGCATTCAATATCCTA